>OOFB01016896.1:6983-24178 GCA_900323305.1 Trachyrincus murrayi | reverse complement strand
TTTTATTCCTTGGCATCAACGTTTGCTCAATATTTCACTTCATCTGGACACACGGCACACACATCCAATAAAGAAACCTTGTGGTTCTCGCCAAACCTCCCGCAGAAACATTGAATTAAACAGTGGTTAGTGTGTGTGTGTGTGTGTGTATGTGTTGATATGCGGCTAAGTGTGTGTGTGTGTGTGTGTGTGTGTGTGTGTGTTTGGGATGTTTTTTTTCTTCCCCAGTTCCCCAAGTGCTCAAGAGCTGCACAGAGTTCATCGAGAAGCACGGGGTGGTGGACGGAATCTACCGCCTCTCGGGAATCGCTTCCAACATCCAGAAGCTGAGGTAGGGAACACGGAGGGCCCGTGAATATTGGAGCGTGTTCCTGGGATGTTTGTTTGTTGGTGCTCTATTCCTGTTCAGTCATTTAGCAGACACTTTGTGTTTTTCAAGAGCGGCTTGAATTGAAATATGTTGCTGTCCTTTTTCACTTTGAACCTGGAACACTCAACCTTTATTCATAGGCTTCTCTATTATCTTACGAGAAGCAGGATTTCCAGCCCCGTCACAATCCACATCTAAACACTGATAACATTCCTCCCAAGGCTTATGGCCGTCGTAAAAGAAGACATTCCATTTGTCCATTGGCATGTGATAGTGAGGCTTCCTTTTTAAGTGCAAAGGTACCAGGCATTCCTTGCTGAACAACCCTATAACCTGCTGTTAACCTGCTAGCATAACCCGTCCATGTTTTCAATGGGTGGGCTTTTGACCATGCGGGTAATTTAAAGGGATTGTGCTACGCAAAAGGTTTTCAAGTACGCTGAGTATAAGTGTGTGTCTTTCTTAGATATGCATAGGTGTATGTGTGTGTGTGTGTGATTCAGGATTTAGATGTGTGTGTGTGTGTGTGTGTGTGTGTGTGTGTGTGTGTGTGATTCAGGATTTAGAGGGCTTTGGAGCAATATCCAATCTTGAGATTTCGGTGAAAACCTGCTTGCTCTCTGTGGCATGGACATGCTCCTCTATTTACAGACATCAACATCGTATCAGTAGATTATCTGAAACTCTTCACTTGAAAATAAGCAAAATGTAAACAGTAGTACACCGAGACCTGAGTCTTCCATTAAACCCTTTGGTGCACACATTGACTCTTGTCAGCGATTCAGATTCTTCCTGATCACATGGGGCCCACAGCCAATCGGCAGCGTTTTCTAACCCGCTATTTCTCCTTCTTTCTTTCCTTCTTTGTCGCCTCCTGGCCCTCTCTGTCTGACTCAAGGCACGAGTTTGACTCTGAGCAGATTCCCGACCTGACCAAAGATGTGTACATCCAGGACATCCACTGCGTGGGTTCGCTGTGCAAACTCTACTTCCGAGAGCTGCCCAACCCGCTGCTCACCTACCAGCTCTACGAGAAGTTCTCTGTAAGCACCGCCCCCCTCCCTCTCTCTCGTCCACTCTCCCCCTGTACGTGTATCAATCAAACATTCATCCTTTTTTTATTGTGGTTATAAAGGTGGTCTTGTAATGTTTGTAACCCTCCCAGAAGAACAACAGTCGACCTCGGAGACAGTACAAATTGCCTTTGTTCAAACTCTGCAGGCCTAATTCTCCTTTTGAATTCATTCAGGCTCTGTTAAGGCGGGGGTCGCAATATCTAATTTCTTCACGCGCTAACGCTTTAGCTCATAGACGCCCCTGGAATAATAGCATTGCACACAGCACACCCTGTCATTACAAATGCGGAAAACTGCTCTCGGGGCGATGTGGAATAAGAAACCGCTCTCCAAACACAACCGGGCCGTCCCCGAGGACAGACGAGATGTTTGCTCGTTGTTATGGCAGCTTTACAGCGGTGGAGGCGGAGGATGAGGACAGAGGGTGGAGGGAGATGCTTGGGGGGGGATGGGGTTGGAAATCTGTATCCGTTGATGTCCTCCCCTTTCCACGTAGCGTAACTTGGTGTTTTCATTCTGTTTCTGTTCAACAAACATTATATTCCTTTCCCCTACTCTCGCTCTCTCTCTCTCTCTCTCTCTCTCTCTCTCTCTCTCTCTGTCGTTCCCCAAGGATGCCGTATCGGCCGCCACAGACGAGGAGCGGCTCATCAAGATCCATGACGTCATCCAGCAGCTGCCTCCACCGCATTACAGGTCCGACGAAGAGTCACAGCCCCACCTGGTGGCCGCTCGAGGCTATGCATGCCCAGGTTTGGCTTCAGAGTCAACCGTGCTAATTGTCGACGACGGTTTTTGATGTGTTCAGGACGCTGGAGTTCCTCATGAGACACCTGTCGCACCTGGCCACGTTCAGCTACATCACCAACATGCACAGCAAGAACCTGGCCATCGTGTGGGCACCCAACCTGCTGAGGTGAGGTGGATGGCATGACTGAACAGTAATTAGTAGTAATACCTTTAGTATAAACATAAACTGTAGCTACATGCTTATCATTGTATTGCATTTGCAGCAATATATATATATTTATTATTTAATTTTTTTCATGTATGTATATATTTATGGGCTTTGTGCCATTATGGACAGGGAAGTAGGTTGAAAGAGGGTAGGACCAGAATCAAACCCTGGTCGCTACAAGGCGCATTGTGTTCTGTGTGCTTAGCGTACCACACCGCGACAGCAATGTTTTAAAGTTAAGTGTATTTGCTTCCCCCGCCTCTCTCTCCTCTCTCCTCCCAGGTCCAAGCAGATCGAGTCGGCCTGCTTCAGCGGCACAGCGGCCTTCATGGAGGTGCGCATCCAGTCGGTGGTGGTGGAGTTCATCCTCAACCACACGGACGTGCTCTTCAGCTCCAAACTCAGCTCCCTCATACGGGAGGGCGCAGGTGCGTGTGTGTGCCTGCGTGTGTGTGCCTGCGTGTGTGTGTGTGTGTGTTGTGACAGCAGCTGTCTCATTTTCGGTTTTGTTCTGGTGGTTTATGTTGCCGTGGTTTCCTAAAGCTTATTGGCTGTTTAAGACGGTACATTCAGCTTAAGACAGTACATTCTTGTAGACGATTAAAAATAAATGTAACTAAACACATCTGTTATAGTTCAACTATAGCCTGCTACATCTTCTCCCAATTGCTTTTAAGAGTCTTAACTGCTTGGGTTTGCCTGGTTTTCATTATATTATTATATTATTTCCCCAGCCAACACCTATTGCATCATAGAATGGACATTTCTACATTGTTTTTCTCTTAAAAGTTTCTTCATTTGACATTTTGTTGGGAGTGGGGTCATGTCAAATTCAAGATTATTATTCAGCAGCCCAAACGAGAAAGAGAGACTATTAAGTGAAATTTTCCGAGCTGTCGGGGTAATTGTCCCGTACCCGGTGTGTATTCCGGGAGGATTTGTGTAAAATATTTTCGACTACTTGTCAGGGTTGAAAATTTGTATAATAATTATTCTAAAGAAACGGCAATCAGAGCCGCTGTCAACAGCTCGATGGCGTTAGTCCCGCCCGTGGCGCTGATTGGCTAATCATTAGTCCCCCCCGCGGCGCTCATTGGATAACAACCGAGAAATGGCTGTTTCATGTCACGATGCCAGACCAGAATCAGGATTCAAAGGTCTGGACCCAGGCAAGTAAAGTACAGCTTAATGAGAAAAAAGGTTCATAGAACAGAAAGTTGACCCTGCTCTACCTCCCCCCTGCGCCCCCCCCTGCAGGCCACAACTCGCTGTCCCGGCCCAAGTCTCTGTTGGTGTCCTCTCCCTCCACCAAGCTGCTGAGCCTCGAGGAGGCCCAGGCGCGCACGCAGGCCCAGATCAACTCGCCCGTCACCGAGGACAGCAAGTACATCGAGGTGGGCGAGGGGCCCGCCGCCCTGCAGGGCAAGTTCCACACGGTCATCGAGTTCCCCACCGAGAGGTACGGTAACCCCCCCTCCCCCCCCCTCTATCTGCTCCCCTTTTTAACCTGGACCCCCGGTGGGTGTGTAGAGTGAGACTACATCATGACTCTAGTCTGGGACACACACACACACATTTATATCTAAATACCCACCGGCGTGGCAACTACTTCTGCAAGTTGTGTTTTTGACTTTTAAAATGATCTCTGAGACTGAAATGGTCCGACACGACTACATGAAACATCCGTCTTTTTCCCACTAGGATTTGATTTAGTTTATTTATTTAGTCTTTCCTCACAATCCCCCAGATGATCAACTGCTTGTGTTTTCATGCTGTATGTTCACGTTCTGTAACACTCTCTGCTCCAGTAAGCAGCAGACTTGAGTGCTTGAACGTTGCTAATGCCAGCGGTGTCACTCGATGCTTTCTATTCTGTACGTGTATGTCTGGGTTTACTGTCAAGTCGCTGCACAAAAGCAAACCACGATATGAAATCTTCTCCATGTAGTACTATATAGTAACAACAATATTAAATCTTCCCTATGTAGTACTATATAGTAACAACGATATTAAATCTTCCCTATATAGTGCTATATAGTAACAACGATATTAAATCTTCCCTATGTAGTACTATATAGTAACAACGATATTAAATCTTCCCTATGTAGTACTATATAGTAACAACGATATTAAATATTTTCTATGTAGTACTATATAGTAACAACGATATTAAATCTTCCCTATGTAGTACTATAGAGTAACCAATGGATCATGTTTGAGCAGATGTATATTTAACTCGGGTATCGCTCCCCCGGGTCACAGGAAGAGGCCTCCCATCAAGTCCAAGAAGTCTCCGGTGGGCAGCTGGCGTTCCTTCTTCAACCTGGGGAAGTCGTCCTCCATGTCCAAACGCAAGCTGCAGAGAAACCCCAGCGAGCCCAACGAGCTGAAGGCCATCGCTCTCGCCGGTGAGCAAACATCAACATTGATATTTCAATCAGAATATTGCAACAATTGACCACTAACTAGCATCAAATATGCAGCTGCCATATGCACTCCTGAATGTGTAATCATTTCATTACATTAATTCATGAATACAATTTTATAAATGCATTGTTTTGACATTGCATAATAATTCGATTGCTTTTTATTCTGACTTTTGGTCTCACTTTCACTGATTTTAACTCATTATGTAATGACTGTACATCCGGGCACTACTTGGGCATTACTAGTCATCCCTGACATGCCCACTTGAGGCTGCAGGGGGAAGCTGTTCAATGGCATCTGAACGTTGGCCTGTATAAACCCTGCAGAGTTTAATTATGATAAACGGCTCTATGAATAAACTTGACACCAAGCCAAGAGGAGAATGTCCCTTCGCCACAGAGAATACTTATAATATATGTAATATATATATATATATATATATATATATATGTGAGGTCGTTCTGACACTTCCCCTCCTCCCCCCGTGACGCTCCAGGTGGAAGAGGAGACACGGGAACGCTAAGATCGGCCAAGAGCGAAGAGTCCCTGACGTCCCTGCATAACGTGGAAGGTAACGCCCAGCGACTCTCTCTGTGTTGTACCGGCTACATCCTCAGCCCTCCCTCTGTCTCTCTGTGTTGTACCGGCTACATCCTCAGCCCTCCCTCTGTCTCTCTGTGTTGTACCGGCTACATCCTCAGCCCTCCCTCTGTCTCTCTGTGTTGTACCGGCTACATCCTCAGCCCTCCATCTTGTCTAGAGTGTAGACATCCTGTCTGAACCGTTGTGTTCGTCCCTCCCAGGCGAGTCCAAGGCATACCGTCCGCGTCGGCCTCGCTCTAGCAGCGACGCCCTGTCCGCCTCCTTCGCCAACGAGCTCCTGGACGGCCACCACCACCACCAACAACAACAACAACAACGCCGCCGCGGCCGCCAGTGCGACTCCTACGACAACCTGGACGCGGTGGCGTCAGGCGGCGGGGACAGCAGCGGGGACGATGGCCCCATCTGCGTGCCGGCCCTCATCTCGCCGCCGCGCTGCTCGTCCACCTCCGGCGCCAACGGCGGCGAGGACGTGGACCTCAGCCCGCCCGACATGGGCGTGGCCTCGCTGGACTTTGACCCCATGTCCTTCCAGTGCAGTCTCCCCGACACGCACTACTCCTTCCCCCTGGACGAGACGGCCGGCGGAGGGGAGGGACTCGGGTTCAGGACTCTGGGCTCGGGCAGCATGTTGTCCATCGCGGACGAGTCCCTCTCGCCGTTCCCCCTGGGGCCCCTCAACTTCCTGCCACCGGCCGGCGACCCCAGCCGCGCGGCCGGAGAGAAGGCGGCCGGCAAGAGGCTGACCACGTCGTACTCGTACACGGACAAGCCCACACAGGCCGTCTCGCCCATCAAATGCGGGAAGTCGGCCAGCGCCGACTGGCTGTCCGCCTCAGAGCTCTTCCGGACGGAGTCGTCGCAGGTCAGCCCCGCCCCCTCCCCGGGGGGGGGCGGCCTCGGCCAAGCCTTCCAGCTGGAGCTGCAGTGTAAGCTCACCGTGGGCAAGCTCGACGGCGCCGATGACCGAGGGTCAAAGGTCAAAGAGAGCGCAGAGCCCGTTAAAGAGACCGTTAAAGAGCACCGAGGTAGGTGAAATCGCCTGCACACACACACACACACACGCGTGAGTATGTTTCTGCTGTATACATTATATGTATGATGCTCACTCTGCATTTAACAATGCACGCCTGTCTTCTTGTAGCTTTAGCTCCGCAGGTTAATGCCTCTTAACTCCTTGCATGGAATTCAGTTGAAAGACCCCTCTCGCACAATGCCCGAGCGTCGTGCCTAACTCCTATCTCCTAACTCTCCTATCTCCCAACTCTCCCATCTCTCCTATCTCCCCTAACTCTCCTAACTCTCCTATCTCCTAACTCTCCTAACTCTTTCCTACTCCTGAAGAGCCTGCATGTGTTTCTTCTCCCACCTCGTCTTTTTCTTGTTTCTCCTCATAGTGGTCGCGCTCTCTCGCTCTCTCTCTCTCTCTCTCTCTCGCTCTCTCTCTCTCTCTCTCTCTCTCTCTCTCTCTCTCTCTGCCTCTCTCTCTCTCTAAAACCACAGTTCCCCCTGTTTGTTTATTTGTCCCTCCCCCCTAGGAGCCATAGCACTGGACACTTCAAAGGACCCCTCCCCAGCCCCTCCTCCTCTCGCTCCTGCAGCCCAGCACTCCGCCCCTCCCCCTCCCCCACCCAAGACCTCCGCCCGCATGCTGGCCCTGGTCCTGGCCGAGTCGGCCCAGCAGGCCTGCGCTCAGGTCCAGAACAAGCCCCCAGAACCCCCCCGTGCTGTGCCGGAGGCGGCGCCCTATCCTGTGGCCCCCCAGCCCAAGCCTCGCTCCGGCAGGGAGGGGCCCGGAGACGGAAGCTTCAAGAAGCCAAAGTCGCTGGCCGTCAGCCCCGAGGGGGACCTGCAGCCGCCGCGCGAACCCCTCTGCACGCGCTCAGAGCTGCCGCACAGCCGCAGGCCCACCGGCGATCCGTCGCCGGGAGCTACGCCGGAGACGAACTCGGACATACGCGTGCCGACACCCCCCGCTCCTCTGAACCAGGGGCCCCTCCTCGCCAGCTCCACCGGCCAGAATTCACTCGGCCAGAGGAGTCCAGAGAGGCAGCAGAAGCGGCCGCCCGTCACCGGTCAGGTACCGGTCAGCACAAGCACGTGCTCTTCCGTCTGGGCTCACAGCAACACGGTCAGCGGCAAGGAGACTGCAGCCACACCGCAGCCGGCTCCTGAGGTACGTCTGTGGTCATGGATGAACCCTAAGCTGTGGCAACTACTGGTTAATACTATTACAGTATTTTAAAGAATACTAAAGAAGAATAAAATATTGAAATTAATAACAATGTTTTATAAAATTTTCCTTCCCCAGGTCAAGTCACGGGAGAGTGTACCGCCCCCAACCCTTCCGAAGCCCACCGAGCGCCACATGCTGACGGCCCACCAGCCCAAACCGGTGGCCGTCTCTCTGTCCCAGCATCAACTACCCCAACCCCAACACGAGCCCTCCCCTCAGCCCACACCTCCAGCCCAGCCGGACACCCAGCCACAGCCACAGCCACCGCCCCAGACCCAGTCTCAGGCGCACGCCCAGCCCCGGCCACAAGCTGCACAGCTGGCCCAACCTCAATCGCAGGCCAAGGCGAGCGCCAGAGTGGCTCCTACCTCAGTGGAGCCGACGGTGAAGCCGTGGGACGCCATCGAGCCGGTGCCTCCCCGCGAGCCCCCCAAGACACCGCAGCCTCCTTCCAGGGAGGCCTGCGGCCCTGCGCCCCCCGCACCGCCCGTCCGCACTATGGAGAGCAAGCTGGCGGCCGCGGCGCTCAGCCACGCCGAGGGGCCCGTGTCCAGCGCTCACCTGGACGACGCCCCCCACCACACCCCGCAGTCCCCCCGCAAGTCTACCGGCCACCAGCCGGCCTACCTGTACCACGCCATGGGGGAGGCGGTCTCGCTGGAGCCCCCTGGACCCGCCTACTACCACCAGCACGCCAGTATTCCCCTCGGCCCCCACGCCGCGGCGCAGCATCACTACCGGCCCGACGACGTGCCACCTCCGCCGGCCCCCCACCACTCCTACGTCTCCAGGTCGGAGCCCCAGATAGCGTACAGGGCCCACATGGACGGCCGCTACAGCACTTTGGGTCCCAGGTCCCACCATCACTCCATCAAGTCCCGGAGCAACCACACCCGCAGCATGTACATCTCCCCCGGGCATCTGGTCCAGGGCCAGGCCTACGTCCCCGCCGACAGGATCCCCGGCTATCCCACCATCCGCAGGGTGCATTCCATGCACGTCCCCTCCGCCATCCGCTCCGTGCCTGTCCAGCGCACCGAGGTCCCCCCCGACGACGAGCTGTTCTTCTACCACAGGGCGGGCTTCCCCTGCAAGGTCTTCCAGCAGCAGCAGCAGGCTGCACAGCAGCAGGCCTCGCAGGCCGACTACCATGTCACCCAGCTGCAGCCTTACTTTGAGAACGGCCGGGTGCAGTACCGCTACAGCCCCTACTCCGGCTCCAGCCCCCTGGAGGCGCCATTCTACGACGTCGACCCCTACGGCAGCATCCGCCTCAGACACGTCCACTCCTACGGCAGCCGGGAGCTGGGAGGCACGCTGGGGCGCCATTCGGGGAGCAAGGCGAGCAGCTACCACTACCTCTCCCGCCACGTCATCCCTCCGGGCAAGGAGCACAGCTTCGTCAGCAGGGACATGCCCCCCGGCCACGGCCCCAAGGGGGGGCCCGTCTACCTGTCCTGGGACCCTGAGGAGTGCGAGCGGCTCCGCATGCACTCCATCCGCAGGGAGAGCAGGGCCCGGCAGAAGATGAAGGGCCCCGTGCTGTCCCAGTACGACAACGTGGGCATGTTCCCGGCGCCGGACCCGTCAGGCTACGAGACCCTGCACCTGCGCAGCAAGTCCGACCCCGGGAAGGCAGCGCAGCTAGCGGCGGCCGAGGCCATGGAGGGCCGACACTACCCCAGGGGCCTGGCGCCGGAGGCGGACGTCCTGCTGTACGTGGAGGCCGGCCGGCCCGACGGCCTGGCCAAGCAGGGCGGCTCCAGGAGATGCCAGTCCTCCAACTCCCTGTCGGCCGCCTCCAGCCACAGCCTCTCCGTGCCGCACGACGCCAAGTATGAGCCCGGCCCGGACGACCATTGCGGGGACGCCGGCCGCTCCAAACACTGGCAGCAAGAGCACCCCAACAAGAGGAACTTTGTGCCTCGCCATGAACGCCCCGATGCTGACCGCCACCAGGCCAAGGTCAAGGTGTCCGGCGGTGGCTACCACAGCACCGACGAGCAGGCCCGGAGGGAGCAGCCGGCGCGCTCCAAGCCCGAACGATCGCACAGCACGCGAGAAGCCCCGCCGCACCACGGCCCGGCCAACCACGGCCCGGCCAACCACGGCCCGGCCAACCCCGAGGCCGACGCGGACTACCCCTATCACAAACGAGGTGGCAGGGCGCCGCCCTCCCACTACGACAACTTGGACGACTACCACCAAGTACCTCAGCCGCAGGCGCCCGGCCTGAAGCGCGGGCTCGGCCCCGGAACCTTCCCTACGCCCGCATTCACCGCGGTCCACAGCAGCAGAGCCTACACCACGGCTCTGGGCCAAGGTGCCTTCCTCCAGACGGACCTGGCCATCGCACGGCCAGAGACGGACATATGTACAGAATAGAAGAGATGTGTTTTTCTTTAGTTTTTTGTCAGGGAAAGACGTCTAAATTAACTTATGCTGCGTGGAAGAGGAGCAGACATTGAACAGCCTCTGCAGGACAGTGGACTGTCATATGACCCATTATTTTTGTTGGCCCGTATTTTTAATGAATTGTAATTAAAATCTTAAAAAGAGACTTTTTACAGGAAGTACGGAATGTACCGGAAAGCGTGTATTGTCCAAGCGGTCATGTTGTGGTGATTGATTGGGTCAATAGTCAGTCTTAAATATATATATATACATATATATATATATGATACTAAAAACAATGCGGTACATTAAACAAGACACTGCAGAGATGTTGGATAAACAGCCTATATGAATAGAAAGACTAGAGAGCAGGACAGTTCTTATGTTATTTTTTTAGATTAGGCACTGGGTACGAGCATTAACTGGGATTAAGGTTTGCATTTTAGAAATGCATGTAATCTTTGTCTATTACAGGACAGTTCTGTGTACTTCGCTATCCATCGTGTACTTTCTGGATGTTACAGCACAAGTCATCGTAGGAGGCAACCCGTCAGTCATCAAGCCCCGCCCCCTGTGCCCCGCCCCCGTCTTACTTCAGCGTACTCAGCGAGATGAGACTCTATGACACTATGTCCTAAAAGTCTTCAAACATGGAGGGGGGAACTGGGGAGGGCAGAGTTTGACCGATTGACGGTCAAGCAAATATAGTGGTTATTAATGTCTTCTTTGCTCTGTGACTGTGCCATTTTTATGTACATTTGCTATAGAGAAAAAACAAAACAGAAGAATTTGAATTGTTGAAATTCTAATTTAATGTTGTTGTTTTTTTGGTACTTGTTTGTTCTTCATTGTACGAGGGACCAAGCAGTTTGGGAACGGACTGGTCGGAGTACTCACTTGCACAGGATTAGGAGGAAGCTGAATGAATGAATGGCTGTTAATGCCATTAGTTGTGTAAAAGATTATATTTCCTTCTTTTTTTTCATCCGTTTTGAAGAATATACGTGAACTGGAATAACTGAATAAAGTAACCTGAAAACAAAGTCTTCAAACAAGGCGGCGAATAACGCTTTGCCATTTCTGTTTATTTAATAACTGAGATCTTTAGTTGCTATTACTAACACCCATTTACACCCCCCTTTTATTACAAGCAAGTAAAGTCCATTGTCATTATACACAAGTAGTTTCTGGTGTAACGTTACCTCCTATTTGTTAACAGTTTGGCTATGAGCTCTAGAGATTATTCCATTTTGTTTACAATGATTTCTTCTGTCACAACAATAGAACAATATTATTAATCATTGTTTAGTTATATGGAGCCATGCATTTTCTGATTTTCTGGTTAGCTCTCAATTCCAATTTTTGGTGACCCTGTTTTTTTTTTACATAGTTCACGGTTTCTTTCCCTCGGCCAACCTCGACGATTACCCCTAATACCTCTATAACCCTGGTCCAGATGAGGCTCTCAAAGTTAAGACACACTGTTTACTTGAATGTAAAGCACCCACGTCTGAAAATGGAGTTATCTAAAAAGTAGATATGAAAAAGAAATAATAAAAACTGTTCATAAACGGGTCTTGTCATTGAGATCCCCCCACTTCACATGTCGTCTTGACGTGTATTATTGACATGTACTATTGACATGCGACCTTGTGTCTGGGTGTACAATCATGTGTTTGTTTTCGTGCTCCTTCACACAGTGAATTGAGAATTGGTCTGAACATTGGTGCAACTCCCACAAAGATAATGTTCACCTGAAGAATTTTAGGGCCCATATTTTATTCAAGAACTTTTTTTTAAAATTGATGTCAACATCGGTTTGGTTGTGTTCCAGCAGTATTCTCTCCTTCTCCTTGTGTAAATACCTTGTATAACAGACAGGTCTCAGCCTGTCTCATAAAGAAAACCTTCCACATGCACATTGAGTTCCTGCTTGTTATGCAACTTAATTTGACAGGGAAAAGAGGTTTATATTATTCATGCAATATTTCAGAGATGCCTTTTTAACAACTTAACGTCCAGCTAATGCCTCAAATGTTTGCGTATTTCGAGCAATTGCCATATCTATCAATATTAACAATATTTCCACACTTCACTACTGTTGAACCAAAAAGTTTCTGTGTCAAATAAAAGAGTATTTTATAATATACATCTACCTTATATTATAAGATCACATTTATAAACCGTGCCAGAATAAATTGTGTTTTATTGCAATAACAAAACATTTACTCAATATTGGCAATGAAACGCCAGTCAAGAACGTGATATGTTGCTTTTTAGTATGAACTTGTTTCCTGAACTGCTGTAATACCAGTGAACAGGTAGGCAAGACGTTAAGCAGTCTTATAGCCCATGCATGAAGATCCAAATGGCTGCTTGCAGGTAAGAGCATGAATGTTTTGTAAAGACGAATGCATAGCTCTGTCAAAACACCCCAATCTTTAGACCACACTGCAATCCATTAACTACAAATCACTCTTAAAAAGATCAAATATGTACATGCCCCAGCCCTTGTGTGCTATTGAGCAGAATGCATTGTTGTGAGGAGGTGGCCTTCTCTGAACAGCCAGGCAGAAAACGGGCATTGTGAGAATATATACAGGCCTGGACTGGACATAGTGTTACATGCTGAAAAAAGTTTTAAGTGTGAATAAATCTCTGTACTAACTGGCAAACACAGGCAGGCCCTAACAAGACTTATTAATACATGAAGAAACATTGAGAGGTTTATGAACAGGCTAGTCCTCAAGACTATTATATGAACGAGAGTAGACAGAGTATTGAGGAGATAAGAGATAATCTTGTACACGATAATATTACAGTAATAAATTATACTCAGAAAAAGTGTGTGTGGAGGGGGGGAGGTGATCGGAAGATGGCATAAGAAACTTGAAATACAATGACACCTCATCGCAGTGTGTAGATCAGTCGAGGTATTCAAATGTTGGCCTAATGTCCTTTTGACAGAGGTCCCTAAAACAGAACATTAACACGATAAACAGTGCACGTCAATCAAACGATCTAAAAAGTGCATGTTTGTTCATACATTGTGAGAGCTGTCCTGTGGCCAAGTCAAGATCTAGATTGACCTATACATCCTAGAAGACCTCTCCTCACCTCAAGGGCAATCATCACATTACAACTTCGACCTTTGTCCGATTCATGGTTTCACTTGGGTGTTAAACGTCCTAATTAGAATTAAAAGTGGACCGATATTGTTGCTACATGGTGTTTGCGTTTGGGGCACAACATTCACAAAAGTCAAGTCACTTTTTATAATGACGTCCACGCAATTATAACAAGAGGGCATTTAATTAACCAATGAATGACCATGTCAATCTATCCCACGTGATTAACAACACACCAGAAAATAAAGACTTCTGTTCTATTCTCACTAACACGGTCGTGTTATCAGACGAATAAAGCATCTATTGTGTATCCCACTACTCTCACGTGTTGTTGTTGTTGTTTTTATGAAGTTATGTGAAGCGGTGGAGCGAGCGGCGTGTACAAAGGACCGCGGTGCATTGTGGGAGCGGGATGAGTGACACGGCGGCCATGTTGGCTCCATTGTGTGCGATAGTAAACACCGCTAGACACAACCATAACACTTATTACCCAGCGCTAAACAAAAACCCAATATTCACCCCGGTAAGTTCGATTTTGTTCAGATTTTTTTCCACTAAACAACCATTAACTGTGTTATGTCACGAGTTAATAGTTAATAAACACACCGTGGCGGCGGAATAGGCTTTTATTTCGACGGTGTAAAAATGAAGAGTGTAGTGCAGAGAAAAGGGCTTTCTACTTCCACGGAAACCTCCGCTCCACTTCTCATGTGCACTTTGGCTTCGCGTATTCGCGTTTAATATCGACGTTTCCTTTTGGGTTTGTTGCTTTTCTTGTAGGCACACTTGTCTTCTATTGCGTCCTGATAGTCGCATGCTTGCACATTGTCCTGTTTTGTTTAAAAATTTGAAAGTTTACGTCCCGCTCTTTGCCTGTATATTGGTAGGTTCGCTCGATTCCTCCTACATTTCATCCGCGGCCATAATCGTGTGCAAGAGGGCGGGGCTTCGCGCGGTTAAGCCCGCCCATTAGCTCTGCAGACTATAACCTCATTGGTCCGCGGCTCGGTTCCAAGTTGTCTTGGATTGGCTTATTCTCGTGGATGACTGATACGCGTGTGAGTGGGGGTGCGAGACCGTTTGACCCCGACGGTGAGGAAGGTGACCCCGTCTGACGCGTTGCGCTCATTACGTCATTTGTGATGAAACTGAAAGAGATGAATACGTTTTGTTTTCTGTAAATAAACAACCCTACTTCACAGGGGGGAAAGTAAACATTTCAGTCTCTATTTTAGCAGTCTTAAATGTAATAAAAACAACAACAACTTGGATTTGTGAAGTAGTGCCTTTCAGAAGGCACTTTAGATATATAAATAAATAATAAAAAAGTATTATCATGATAATAATGGGGAATATATCTTTTTCATTTCATGACGATACAATACCATTCAAAGACAATAAATGATCATATTGAATTGTTGCCCAGCCCGAGTGATAACACGTGGTTTTTGTGTTCTCAGGTGATAAGTCAGCAACATGGCCCGTACCAAGCAGACCGCTCGGAAGTCCACTGGAGGAAAAGCTCCCCGCAAGCAGCTGGCCACTAAGGCGGCCCGCAAGAGCGCCCCATCCACCGGGGGGGTCAAGAAGCCCCATCGTTACAGGTGAGGCCCACTCTGTCCTCAGGTCTATATTCATCCACATGTAGCATGTCTTTATTAATACTGTATATCATCTAGTCCACAGAAAAGTGCAAAATATTCACACATGAAACTCCTGCTTCTCATTTAGTTTTTAATCGAAACTCTGTAACCAGAACCCCTTCCGCTGTCCTTAATGAGGCCACATGCTGTTCAACTTGTGAGACACAAACTTGTGTGACTGAAATATTAAAGCGTGTGTGTGTAATCAGGGGGGTTGTGCTTACAGTTGTTATGGCACGGTCCATTTTGCTTCAGTGGTCCCAGAAGGCACATCTGCAAACCCATCAAGACTTCTCACCGTCTTTATTCTGTGTGTGTGTGTGTGTGTGTGCGCTTGTTTCAGGCCCGGCACAGTGGCCCTGCGTGAGATCCGTCGCTACCAGAAATCCACTGAGCTGCTGATCCGCAAGCTGCCCTTCCAGCGCCTGGTGAGGGAGATCGCCCAGGACTTCAAGACCGACCTGCGCTTCCAGAGCGCTGCCATCGGCGCCCTGCAGGTACGCGTCTAGCTATATAATATTAATAATAACACTAGAATCAAAACCACAGGGACAAGCGTTTTAGTGTTTGAGCTGGGCGACAATTCAATATAGTCGTTTATATCATCATATATATATCATATAGATATCGACTTATCGCAATACCCAGTTTTACAGGCTAAATGAATTACGATGAGAAGATATGCCCTTAAAATGATCAAAATATGAGGTTTGAAACATTGGAGTAAGGAAAACTAGTCTTATTCTGTGCTTTTAAATGTCCATATACGTCAGTGTAAAGACCCTCAGTTAAACTGTACAGAATGGTATTTTGAATTCATAATCATATCGTGATATTTATCGATATCGTGTAAAATTCCCCATGGTTATCGTGATAACCATGGGGTTACCCTTAAGAAATGTTAACGTGACCAAACAGGAATAACCGCGTGCTGGATGTTGTTCCCCGTCTCCCGGCAGGAGGCCAGCGAGGCGTACCTGGTGGGTCTCTTTGAGGACACCAATCTGTGCGCCATTCACGCCAAGCGTGTCACCATCATGCCCAAAGACATCCAGCTGGCGCGTCGTATCCGCGGGGAGCGCGCCTAGACGGCCCGTGCCACGCCACACACCGGTTTTTTATTATTTCAATGTTTTACCTCTATACTCTTTGTTTTATTTTTATAAAAACCTCCGTTCCCTGTCCCCTTCCGCCCGTCCCCCTGCTTGCTCGTTAGATGTCGTTAGCTACATCATCATCATCATCATAATAGCCAAGACATAGAGATATCTTTACAAGTCTGCTCTTCATCTGCGCCAGAAGATTTTTATTTTTTATTCGTAAGGGGTACCCGTTTGTGCACGTGCTGGGTTTAGCTGGTCAGACGCATGCGCACACACACACACACACACACACACTGTGCATTTTCCTCTGGGTTGAGCCACCGATTATAAAGGTTCCCACACAGAGCGGCGAGGCAGAGGTGGGCGGAGGGTCTGTGGGAGACGAGGGTCTGGGGTGGGGGGGGGGGGGGGGGGGGGGGGGGGGGGGGGGGGGGGGGGGGGGGGGGGGGGGGGGGGGGGGGGGGGGGGTTGCTCAGCTCGGGGGGCTGGTCTGCTTAAGGGAAGCGGCAACTTCCACAGCAGGGTGCTACTTGAACTATCCCCCCGGTTCTGTCTGGAACATTCCCTCCTCACTCTTCCCTGCTCACAACTCCCTTCTCTCAACCGCCAACCCAGCTGAGTCCCCTGTGCTCTTTTATGTGTGGCAGGTATGGGGGAAGTGTGTGTGTGTGTGTGTGTGTGTGTGAGCGAGCGAGCTCTGACCTGCCTAACCAGTTATTCTCAATGCTCCCGTCTTATTTGCTAAATCACAATATTGATTATTGTTGTGGATTATGGTGTTTTTTTTTTACGTATGTAAACATCTCTTCTTTTTACCACTTCTGGAATCAACAGAATAAGAGGTGAAGTGATGATGACAATATGGGGTGTGGTATTATTCTGTTTTTGTTTTTACAGTGTTTTGTAGTAACGAAGGAAGGGCTTGTTTCTTTCCCAGGATAACTTCTAAGGTCGGCCACAGGGCGGTGACAATTTACCAGCTCCCAATCACGTTTTCACTGTTCATCTGTCGGTACACGTCGTGGTACTCTCTCCTCGTTATCTTGGTAGATAGGTGTTAGACATGTAATGACAGTATGCATTGAAATTGTAGCAAGATTTATTCTCTGCATGTATAGGTTTGGTGTGTGTGTGTGTGTGTGTGTGTGTGTGTGTGTCTCATGTAGGTTTGACTGTAGATTTTCCATTTGTTAAATTTGGGATAAAACAATATAACCTCAATAGTTTTTTTGTTTTTGTTAATTGGTTTTCTTATTA
>OOFB01016887.1:0-10062 GCA_900323305.1 Trachyrincus murrayi | reverse complement strand
AGGGCTTAAAATAACAAGCTATAGATCACTGCCTTCCACGGGCATAAAGATGATAGAATGGGGCCATAGTAAAAAACAATTATCAGGGACGTAACGCTGGGGTTCATTGCAACTAGGCACACACCCACGTGTGTGTATGTGTGTGTGTGTGTTTAGTCTAGTGCACAGTAGGGAGTATTTATAGAGGAGCTATGGTGGCATGGTTTCTGACTGACCATGATGGGATGGAAACTTCCCCGGTGTCTGGATGTGTTGATGCTAAGGGGTGTGCATGTACCTGTACAGAAACACAAGGCGCAGACACCGGGGAACGTAACTAAAAACATGGACACAGGTGAACATAATCAGTAGTCAACACAGATGGCAGGGATTTCACAAACGAGCCGTGCATGCGGTTTGGGGCAAGGCTGCTGCGGATGGTGTTGGTGTTTTGCTGCACTGCAGCAGTGCAAATTCGTAATCGTCGCGGTTCCCAAGGAATTTGAATGAAATTGACTCCACCAGCCATTGCGGTGTTGTTGAGTTGTTGACTTCGTCATCCCCACGGTTTTGAGCGTGTTCACCATATCCTGCAGTACCATGTCCACGTGCTACAGTAACCAATACTGACCCAGATCGCCCTCTTTTGGTCTATATTGTTCATTACAACGCTTAGGCAAAAAATCATGTAATCCATTTTCCATATAAATTATTAAAGGAGTGATCCCACCTATATATCTTTATGACAATAAGGCAATACATACAAATGCAAAGAATTATACAGCTTGTGGCTGATAAAGTGAATCACTGGATCAATAGTTTGAACTTGGTTCACTGATTGATTAGGATTGTTCAACAATCGAGAAAGATTAGAATGATAATAATAATCATAATAAGCAGGAACATTATGACCAGACATATATCTGCCCGTCCGAGGCCCCTGACAGCAGGTAGTCGCCCGTGTGGTCAAACGCAACACTCTGCACTGCGTCGTCGTGGGGCAAGACGCCGGCCACCTGATTGGTGGACAGATCGATCACCCTCGCCGAGCCGTCATCTCCCGCCACCGCCAGCATCTTCCCCCAGGGGTCGAAGGCCACCTGGTTGCTGGGCCTGGGCCCCGTCTCCACGACGACGGCGGGCGCCACCAGGTTCCTCACGTCCCACAGCATGACGACGCCGCAGGAGTCGCAGGACGCGATGGCGGAGGAGGAGGACACCGTGGCTGCGTTGAGGGGGCTGCTGTGCCCGCGGACGGTCTGGGAACACAGCGAGGTCCTGGCGTCCCACAGGGACAGGGTCTTATCGGCCGAGGAGGAGAGCAGGGTGTTGGAGCCGGAAGCCAGGAACTCCACGCTGTTGACGGAGCCTCTGTGGCCGAGCAGGGTGGAGCGACACCGCTCACTCTGGAGGTCCCACACCTGCAGGGGAGCAGCACACCCAGAGGGCCAGCGCTTTTAGAGATGCTATCGCCTACTCCGAGAGCAAGGGCAATCTGGTTAGCGTTGAGGATGTTGAAAGATAAAATAATACTAAACATACGCATTCGTGAATTTAATGAAATGAAGTCAGTTTGAATGGAATATGGGAGAAGAATGTAAACGAGGGGGAGGGTTGTGTAGTGATGTTCCACTCCAAGGTACTGGGTTTGATCCCCAATGTCCACAGTCTACCTGTAGGCATCCTTGAGCAAAATGCCCAAAACTCACCTGCTCCTTAATGACACATCTCAATTCACTGTAAGTCACTTTAGATAAAAGCATCTGTTAAATTACTATATGGTATGGTAACACCTCTCATTTCATTTGTGTGTGTGTGTGTGTGTGTGTGTGTGTGTGTGTGTGTGTGTATACAGTTATGTTTCAAAGGAAACTATACACAGAAACTCACAATAAAACAAAGGCCTGTGCTGTCCCCAACAACTAACCTTGATGGTACAGTCGATTGAACAGGATGCCACAAAGTCACTGCAGGAATGGAAGGAGCAGCCCCAGGTGACTCCAGAGTGGCCCTGCAGGCTGAGAACCAGGCCGCCCTTGGAGAGGTCCCAGATACGAACACTGGCGTCCCCACCGGTGGTCCCCAGTTTGGTCCCATCTGGGTGGAAGTTGACCCCCGACAGCCAGTCGGTGTGACCCTCGCCGCTGGCAACCAGATCTCCCCCCGGCAGCCCCCAAAGCTTCCACAGTCGGTCGTCGCTAGAGGACGCCAGCACGTGCTTGGTAGGGTGGCGGGCGAGGCAGCTGATTGGCTCACTATGGGCCTGTGTAGAGAGTGTACATCGTGACGTCACATCGAAATGACCGCCTCCATTTTGGAAGCATAGGAGCATTGGAATGTTACTTATTGTGTTGGTAGTAATGTTTTTTTTTGGTCATTGTTTAGTAATTAATCGTGAAATTATTTGTCATTAGGGGAAGACATTGTTGTGTTTGAAACAAAAACTCCCATGATGCATTCTGATGTACAAGCCCCATAAACCATTTTAGACAAGCATATTAATTACTCCATGAAATAAAGTTTACCTTGATTTTGCTTCTTAGCTGAAAGCCGTCAGCGTTCGCCTTGGTTGAGACACGAGAGTCCACCGTGCGCCGCTCCTTCATCAACAGCGGGTTGTTTCTGCCAACAGGGAACTTTGAATCCCCGGCGACGTGTTTAACGAGGCTGGAGGACTCGGCTGTTTTCTTAGATGGTGTTTTTGTCTTACACCTGGCTTCCCTGGTGTCCTGATTGAGGCTTTGTTCCTCATCAGATAGGCCCATATTGTGCAACGTTGCTTGGAGCACCTGCGCCAGCGCCTTGTCCCTCTCCAAGCTCACCAACATTTTCTGCCTCAAAGTGCTCTGGTGTCGCTCATTAATCTGCCTCGCCGCCGGTTCATATCTGCCACATTGAATCTTCAGCTTTCTCATGTCTTCAATGAGTCTATTCTTCTCCTGAAGAACCCGCCTGTGTTGCATACGGTGGAAATCTCTGGCTTTCTGCAGGCTTGTGAGTGTCTCCGCGGTGGAAGAGGCGATCGACTTGTATCGGTCTCTCTCCCTGTGCACGTGTCTCAGCTCACTATCCAGACGGCGGTTCTGAGTGTGCACATCTGGCACCACGCCCACCAGCTCCGTATTGAGCAGGCCCTTCTGTAACATCTCGTTCCACTCCGTTTGGAAACAATCCAACGTCTTTGTCATGCCCATTTTCAGGAGAAAGTTGCGTAAATAATCGTCAACTGCTTCTGGTGGTGGTCTTGTACTTGTATGTTTGGTGGCAGCTGGTTTAATGACATCTGAACGTTGTTTAATGGCCATTAACGTGGCCTCAAAGTCCTCCTCTCCCTCTGTCAAACTACAGTCGTCCTCAATAACCTCTTCATCATCATTCTCAACCGGAATACTCCCGAGATGAAATGAGTCTGCAATGCTGCCTTGCTGTTTGGTCGTTTTGGTAGTCATTTTTAAGTCAGTAGTTGAGTAGAGGTTGCTACTAGATCGGTCACGGCTTGGTGTTACTATGGATACCAGAAAGATCTCGTTGATAACGACTGTCCACGCGAGTTATCGCGAGAGTTTGTAGTCGCGTCGTCTGATATACAAACAAGCATGGCGGACTATCGAGAGGCAACCTTGGCCAGTCGGCCAAAAACATTAGACCCAAATGAATACTTCAACCTGTCGCCACACCATCGACGCGCCGAGGAGGAACGGGCAGCGTTGCGGGCCAACTTAAAGAGGCAATATCAACTGCAGCTGAACGACCCGCACAGACGGGCGCTGATTGTAAGTGACCCGTCCTTCAAAATGGCTAACAATATGGGATGCTAACATTATCTAGCCATAATACACCAATACACATTTCAACGTATTAACGTATTAAGTCGTCAAGTAACCCCGATGGCGTTCAAAATCAACATCTGTTTATTGTATAGTTGCTAATGGTGTACGATGTTGCCATTCATTTTCGGATAGGTTTAACAAGGTGATTGTTGTTGTTGTTGTTGTTGTTATGCTAGCTTTTACAAATGCAAGAAATGAAGTACAAAATCTTGTTGCAATCCCGAGTGTTACTTACTAGACATGTTTGTCCCATACTGTCCGGTTGATTTTGAGTGCTGAAACGTAATGTGACTACTGTACACTGTATAAATATAACGTTAACCTTGAGCTATACGTCAAAACACTGCAACCTGTGCATCATTTAGGTTCACTTAAACTCCACTCTTTACTCCACAAATGTGAAATCAAGTACCGACCCCTGCTTAGACGGGATCACATAAAACAAGCTGAATGGTTACTTGATTTTGGATGCATTTGTTCTGGACCATATTTCATACATTTTGATACAATTGCCCCAATTGACACGTTTCATGTTGTGTTTGACCCTACAGGAAGACCCTGCCCTGACCCGCTGGGTGTATGCACGAGCCAACCCTTACACACACTTCAGACCAACAAAGAAGACCTCTCTGCTGGGTGCAGTGTTTGCAGTCGTTCCCCCCGTCATCTTCTACTTTCTCTTCAAGACAGACAGGGTATGGTATTATAGACGCACCGCGCTCTCCTTTGGCCTAGGCATACAGTTGTGCGTCTTTGGTTCCAGACTTTAAATGCGTTGTAATGGCAGCATCAGATGTGGTTTGATATAACACGGAAATGGTCAAGTTCCGCCATTCCCAGGTCAGGTTAGGGTGTGAGCTGAGGTCACAGAAATATCTCTTGGGTTATTGTTGATTCAAACTGCTGAAAGTGACAGTGACAAATTTGATTTATCGGTTAAAGACTGCAGCTTAATACGTTTGTTTGTTTGTTTAAGGGCTAATGTTTTTACACTCCAGCTTTGTTCATATACAACTATTTTACTATTAATATTTAGTAATTTAGCAGACACTACATGTTATTAATGAGCAGGTAGAGGTTATGCATATTGCTCAAGGATGCCTACAGGTAGATCAAACCCAGTGCCTTTTGACTGAGAGTAGCCACTACCATCCTGCCCAAGACGTAATCTCCACGTCTTCTTTTTTTCATCCATCGCACAAAACGTACCGGGAGAATTGCAAGGTATGGTTGCAATATACTCCTAATTCAATGGGAAATTCAAGTAACACTTCAGATGTAGTTTTGTTGCACAGTGCATGCCTGTCCTGGCCTTCTACATCAGCAGATCAGTTTCACTCACTACGTGTCGCTCCTTGTTGGGTTTTTTTTTGTATCATAATTGTTTTTTTGGAGTGAAAACGATTTGACTGCAGACAGCACAACCCAAACACGTGTCCTTTTCAAACTGCTGCTCCAGCTCTCATTTGTCATTACAAAATGCATAGTGTGGAAATGCATCTGCATACATGCAAATGTTTTCTTCGGATCATGTGCAGAACCATGTGGATGTAGAACGATGTATGTGGAAAATGGCCCAAATCAGGAACAAAATTCAGATTCCATGTGATGTGTGCTGGTTTGTGGGTGTGCTGATGAATGCTTATTGGGTTTTTACAATTTTATTATGAACAATTATGTATGGTAAAGCTGTTCTTTGAGCTCTCTAAAAACCAATGGTTATGCTCATCTTGTGACCACACAAATAAAAAGGATGGTCATTAGCGGTTTATTAACAAAAATATCAAGATATACAACTTGATCGTTTGTCTCCATAATATCTAAGAAGTTTGTGTCCAAAAAAAGTATATATATTTTCAATATAGAGATGGATTGGAATCATTTCATTGCATAGATGAATGTTCTTGCCTGCATTCTGCCCACATAAAAAGTGTACAATTTATTTGTGAACCAGACGAATCACAGATACATCCACACAGCCAATTGTTATTCACAGCCCAACCAGTTGAGATTCACACTATATTTTTACCCCGGCAAACCTTTTGTGCAATTGTCAGTGGGCCAGCCATGTTCAGCTTCCTCTCAAATTGGATACAAGGGGAAAGGGAGTCTGGAAAAACACCTCATTCATAAAACATGCCGTTGAGAGAATGTTTGGATAGAAGGGTGCAGGTGATACGATTTTGTTTCCAAGGCAACTGCGCTAACCCACCCCGGTCTTCTTTTTTTTTTCTTTATGCTTCCAGGATCGGAAGGAGGAAGCGATCAGGAATGGAACCTCGACACGAAAATACCATATTTCATATTGAGCTCCTGAGGATATATGTCCTATGCATACTGTCATTGTGTAATTATCAATGCCCTAATAAAGCACTATTTTAAAGGCATTTTGTTCATTTATTACTATCATTTTGACAATACATTTTCCACCAACTACCAGATGGTTGCATTCATCATTAGACTTACTCTTACATTAGCTCTATTACATTTCTCTATTGCTTTTGTACACCACTCAAATCACAGTTGATGCTCTCAGTGCCACGTCTATGTTCTCCATGCTATTCTCCCACCTGCCCACAACACGTTAACTTTATCATATATTCTTGTGACAGATTGCAACCAACTGAATACCCCCTCACCCCTCTCTTTCCAACGACGTAGGAGAGGCTACGGTGGCCTGTAAGGTGCCAGTAAGTACTTCCAAAGTGATGTCATCGTGATGAGGTTCCTTGATAGATTTATAAATTGCAGTTAGTTATTTAGTCTTAACACTGTAGGTCATAGCTTACAAGGAAGATAGCGATTGATGATTGTTAACTGTTCCGCATTGTGGTAGCGTTTCATTGCTAACGAAAAAATTTGAAACGCGTCCTCTCTAGAGCCGTTAGTGTAGAAACATGGCGGGCTCCGTGGAGGAGGGCCCGCTCCCTATACAGATATAAAGGGCTCATTCTAAGGTAACGAGAACACGATTCTTATTTCCATGGGATTATACACTAATTAAAACATACTAATGAATATTATATTCCGTTCCGCTAGATGCCACTAAACACTGCACCTTTAAAGGCAATTTGAGAAGATGGTGAAACATGAATTCACATTTTGATGCTGGGTGAGTGAATGTCCTCAAATTAAAGTACAATATGATTTCTATTGTATAGCATAACATCTCCATGAACTTAATCGATCCAATTGTCATTTATGTATGTAGCCTTACTACATAGGCAAAGTGTGGTGCTTTACTTTATAGTACAGGGTCTGTAACAATCGATGGCCTCTCTACTGCTTGCTGGGTCGCCAGTTGGGGTTGAAGTGACTGCGAAGGTGCTCCCAGCAGTGGTAGTAGCTCTTATCCAGTCTCTGACAGGTTTCCAGGCCCCATTTGGTCACAGCCATACTGAAGGACGACTCAAACATGAAGGCCTAGAAGGGGCACGAGAGAGGAGATATTTGACATCCATCAGTCAGCTTATATTCAGATAGTGCTACCTTTGGCATACAATGATCTGCGGTGAAATCTATTACTCTATATACATTTCATCATAACACACCATGTATCAAACGCACGTGTGATCCAGAATTTGGTCCAGCGTCTGCCTACAGGCACGTACAACTAAACTGCAATATCTGCCATGTTCCATAAACCATTATGTTTCCTACCATGGTTCCCTCAGCTACCCTCTCTGGTTTGAGAGTGGAGGTGGTGTTCTTCTCAAAGCAGTCTGCGTCAGGGCCGTGCGGGGTCATAATGCTGTGCAGACTGCCTCCTCCTGGCTGGAAACCCTCCTCCTTGGCCTCGTAGTGGCCTTTGATCAGACCCATGAACTCACTCATGCAGTTCCCTAGAGTTGCAGACAGGGGGAGCTGAAACCGCGCTATGCAAACACGTCGAACACAAGCTATGGTCTCGCTTCGGTACTCCACTAGATGGCCATGAAGCTCTATGGTAAAATACTGTCTGACAGCAGCTTCCTAATATTAATAAACATGTATTCAGAGTTAGAGCAAAACTGCAAAACATTTAATTGTTGTTTCTTGGCAAAGGCACAGGGGTGTCATGCAAATATTTCTCCCAACCTAATCGGTGGAAACATCCTTATTATATCCCTGCTTGGTAAAGGGTTCATGGCTATAAAATAACTTAGAATACATATAAATGTATCTTCAATATCCTACATGTGTCATGTAACACCTAGGTGAAATGACGGATAAACAAATAAACGCACGGTGGTAGTACGGCGGACGGAAGGTGCCGTCGGCCACACCCCAGCGTGGCGGGAAAATGACAAAGTCAGCTATGGCGACGCCAGGCCGCGTGGATTTGGCGGTCAGCACAGTGAAGATGGAGGGATCCTGCAGGGGTGAGAGAGGGGGAGAGAGAGAGAGAGGACGTAAAAGCAGGATGTACACATAGGTTGACGACGCACATCTATTTCCAGGTTGATGGAAAATACCAAGGGAGGTCAAACAATGTGTCACTTCTGCCTGATTTAAGATATTTACAAAGGCTTTCGCAATAAGGCTATGTTATCTTCAGAGATGCTTTTCTGTGAGTGTATGTTAATTCAGGATTATGTTTACAGAACGCGTGTGTGCGCGTGTATGCGTGTGCGCGTGTATGCGTGTGCACACGTGCCCGTGCAGACTGGAAAGTCTAGAGGTTAGGGTGATTGACCTTCCAGCCGAAAGGTTCTGAGTTCAACCCCCCAATGTCAACGTTCTACCTGTTAAGTATCCGACCCCTACCCGCTCAGTGACGACACGCATTCAGAATTCACTAGAAGATGCTCGGCATTAAAAGCCGCAAAAACAGACAGACAAATGTAGACGACGTACCGCGTGGTCGAAGGCCACACAGTTGATGACCATGAAGCTGTCCAGGTTGTACTTGTATGGCGTGTAGTTGCCGTGCCACCCGACCACGTTGAAGGGAGAAAAGTCCTTCAGGGAACGAGACAAATAACACACCTCTAAGCAACACACAATGGGACCCGAGAATTGAGTTTTTCTTCAGTGCCGGGGGGAATAAAGAAACATTGAATAATGTCTTTGTTAACTTACATTTTCGAGTGCATTAAAAAAAAAATTTCTGGGTGGTAATGATTTCGAACGAGGCTACGGTTTCTTTTATTCTCCCTCGTTCTTTCATTCCTGCTCCTTCTTTGTGAGACAAGGCTTGCAGGTATTATGTTGTAATTGGCCCCACAATCAAACTTTCCCAAACTTTGAGCATTTCTCGACAAACATAACCAGCAAGGCGGCAGCAGTTACACTGTGTAGTAGATTTTTCTATCTTGATTGTTAAAAACCGCAGCAATTTTATATAGTTTCTCTGTTCTGATAATGTCACAGAGAAAGAGTCGTTCAATGGTAGCTCTAAAATCAATATAGTTCATTACAACTCAAGCTGACTTCACAGTGACCCCTGTGCACCTTATGTGCACACACACACACACACACACACACACACACACACACACACACACACACACACACACACACACACACACACACACACACACACACACACACACACACACACACACAGCTTACAACAAAAATAATAAAATTCACTCTATACACACACACACACACACACACACTATGTAACCAATATGGAACCCACAAAAGCTTACACACACACTACTTTACTGCATATGCAGTGTGTTTGGGGAATTGTAGTCATGATAACTTCACCAGACATGATTAAAATGGACGCGCGCACACACCCACACACACACACACACACACACACACGTATTCGCCCAGTCAAGCAAATAATAAGTTAATTTGAGGCAATTTTCGAGGCTCTGCGGGGCGAAACCAAACAGCAGGACAAGATGGCTGCAGCAGCATCTTCCTGGGGGAGAGGGGGGGGGTGGCTACTTCACCCACTAGCACTACCACCCCTCCAAGGCATTCAACGTACCTCCAACCCCGGCCCAGCACAACATAAAGAAAGCAAAAGGGATGGCGACAGAGAGGGGTTGGTGGAGAACAATCAAGAGAGCATTGCAGCAATGCATTTGGTATAACATGCACGCGTTGGTTCGGTATCGCTTCCACGTTCTGTCATTTCACTACCTCTCCCTGAACACACACACACACACACACACACACACACCCACACACACACACACACACACACACACACACACACACACACACACACACACACACACACACACACACACACACACACACACACCATCTCCCCCATTTCTTAACAAATACCAAAACAAAAACAAAACTC
>OOFB01016886.1:15054-35844 GCA_900323305.1 Trachyrincus murrayi | reverse complement strand
AGGAACCTCTTTATTATTTAGATGAATATATTCTTTAAACCTATCTACAGTATGTAATGTATATAGATAGGTATATGTGTTCGGTTGGTTCTAATTCGTTCCATATCCATGCCGTACCTCCTTTCTTTCTCACACACACACACACACACACACAGAGAGAGAGAGAGAGAGAGAGGAGAGAGGAGACAGGAGAGAGGAGAGAGGACACAGGAGAGGAAAGAGGAGACAGGAGAGAGGAGACAGGAGAGGAGACAGGAGAGAGGAAACAGAAGAGAGGAGACAGGAGAGCGGAGAGAGAGGCGATGGGAGACGGGAGAGAGAGAGAGAGAGAGAGAGAGAGAGAGAGGGGGGAGAGAAGGAGAGGGAGAGGGGAGGGGGGGGGGGGAGGGAGGGGGGGGGAGGGTTGGCTATGTGGTGTGGGGGGGGGGGGGGGAGAGGGAGGGGGGGAGAGAGAGGGAGAGAGAGAGGGGGAGAGAGAGAGAGAGAGAGAGCACTTCAGTGAATAGTTTTGTCAGTTATTATCAGGTGTCTTCGAAAGGGCTAATGTTCATTCTTGATGATCTAATTCCTGCTATTGGTTTTGAGAAACCAAAATGCTATCCAGCATTGATTTTGCACTTGAACACTTGCATTTCTTGGTGTGTAATGCAGGTGCCCTGATAAGACGATAACACCTCAAGCCAAACCTGAGAGCAACGAACACCTACCACAGAAGAAGAGTCGGACCGTAGCTCCCAGCTGCCGCTCTCAAACAGGTAAATGTCCTCTCTGCTCGCCGTCTGTCTACCAAAGAGACATTCGCTCAACGTTTATTGATTCGTTCTGATGAAGTGCTCCCATTCTGTTTTCATAGGGGCATCTGCACTCACAGAAAATTCATATTTGTTAGTATAATGCGTAAAGAAAACATTATTTATGCAGTGAGCGAGTCTGTAAAGGCGATCGTCACACAACAGAGATGTTGAATTTAGATGATTTGGATCCCTGTTCCCTACGCAGGTGTTGAGTAGAAAACTCTTGCTTTCCCTTCAATAAATAATTGATAAGTGTTTCTTATCAATGAGAAACAATACAAGACCAGGATGTGTTCCTGGCTGGCAAAGCTACCAGTGCACCACTGGAGCAGTAAACGTGAGTAACAAGGAAGGAAGGAAAGAGATAAATAATCAGTATTCCCATTTATAATGAATATTATGTTTTAATCATTTGTTTGGCTTGTCTTATTTATAATTGAATAATAACTGATATTATTAATAAAGATAGTCAGCAATAAGGTGGACAAGAAGTTATAATTCAGAATGCTACATTTTTTATGTTTTAGGTCAAATATGAGCATGGAGCGATTATTAAACCATATACAAGAAATGCCAAATTTCAACCAGTTAAAATTCCCAGAGGAATCTGTAAACCATGTGAACGATGTTAAACAGACACAGGAGAAAACCTCCTCGCTACAGTTACCGGTACTTTGCCGTATTGTTTCCTACATGATCTGGCACACGGCAGAGTTAATACCTACAGCACCGCGTCTTACCTTTCTCCTCAAAACAAACGCACAACAAGTGCCAAAGAGACGCAATGGCTCATGGGAATTGTGCTACTGCTCTTCCAAAAGCCATCATGAGGGTTTTAACACGGGGCCAGTTGACACCCACAACCCAACTGTGACTTTGAAAACACTGCGCTTACCCTTTGAGCATAGGGGTCTTTGCAATTTCTCCACGAGACGCGGCCATTCGATGTGAAGTATGGCGCTCAGCGCTGGGGGTGCACAGGGCAGGCGATTCATTTTCACTGCGGAAGAAATCATGACAGTGTTTTGAAACAAAGGATAAATGAAGGACAAACAGTAAAGGTGAGGGCCGGATAAAATAAAAAGAAAACAAACAAGTTTGAAAGAAACGAGAAATTCAAGAAGCAAGAAGCCGGTTTAATGCTTAATTCGTGGGATTTGTGTGAGAAGAACATCGAGGCTTTTAAGGGTGATTTAATGTCACGGAAAATCGGGAAGGGCTTTGTAACTTTTGAAGGTTGCATCTGGCACACGACCAAAGTCGGACCACAAATGTGATTTGTTCAGTGCTTCTGTAAGTGGGAGTGGAGAGACCTTTGTAGGGGACTGCTGCAGAATGAATGCTAATGTTCTGCTGGAGCTATACTTACTGTAGGCTACGCAATTAATTGTTCATAACGTGACCATATATTAGTCACCATGCTCTTATCTATAGCTGTTGGCAGTTTTCTACCACATTGTGGTTGGTCTCAGCTCAATAGTTCAATGGTGTTATAAAACAAAGGTTTGCTAATCAAGGTTTGTCTTAGTTCTGTGTATATATATATATTACTAACCCCTGCAAGGTGACAACTGCAGTTGATTGACAGATGTATTTAGACATTGGACCGAAGTCTGTGAATAGGAGATGGTCCTTGTCACTGTGTCCATCTCATCCCTTATAGGTGTTAAGTGATCATAGATCACCCCCCCCCCCCCCCCCTCCCCTCAGTAGCCCGACCCACCCAGTCAGTCAGTCAGTCAGTCATGCAAGTTAACCCGAGCTACCAAACATCAGCCAGTCTAGTCTAGTAGTACTACACTGTAATCCACAATACTGCTGCGGTCATGGATCTATTATATGAACTTTGAGGCTGAGATATTCAGGTTATTTCTGATCGACTTATTGTGAGAGAATCGATTCACGGGCTCGCACGTCAGCACAGTCTCTGGTGGACGGGACTCAGTAAAAAGTTAAGACGCTAAATTAGCAACGTTTCCTTAATCCTGTCGTCTGTAGGAAAACGTCCAGGATGTTGTGATAGCACAGGAACACACGTCTAAAAGTCGCCGTTACCAGGTAAGATGCAAACGCACTGGAAGAAGAAGAAGAAGAAGAAGAAGAGTCTAATTTAAGAGCTACGTTTGGATTGGAATTAGCATGTCGGCTAACGTTAGCAGTAGCTGCCCAAGCTGCAGTGGTAGCTAGTTGCTAACGCTACACCGCTACAGCTGAGATACATCAAGTTAGACTACACCGCCGACCTAGAATGACATTTAATTCGGACAGGTTAAGGTTGTCTATACTGTTTATCCAACCTGTCCATTGCTAACAACTAGCTTTAAAGCTGCAATGATTGGCGTGTCTATAATTTCCAGAGCATCCCCTGTAGCATGGGCATGCTATTCCCCATATCCCCAGGTCCAGTCTCTGCTCACTACTCAGGGAATTGGTACTTAACTTCAATAGTACTTTTAATAGTACTTTTAATTGTACTCTGACCGTCCTGTCACCGGTGTAAAAGGGCGCCTGCTTACTGTGTCCCACAGAACTGCCTGCATGTGTGCGTTGTGTAGTAAACGTGTGTTGTTATTCATCATCTGCAGGCCTACTGCTTTACTGTCAAAAGCACATCAAGGAGTATTATTGTTGCTATCATATGTTGTAGTGTAAAATAGTCATTGTTTAATAGATATGTGCTCAATGGCATAATGTTACAGGGAGTGTCTAAAAATGTATTGACAAGTTGCCCTTTGACCTACAAAAATAGATTCCTCTTTCGAGATCAGGTTTTGACTGTGTGCGTGTGCGTGTATTTATGTATGCTTTCAAACATCGAAATATTTTTCAATGGTCTTTTGGATAAAACATTTGACAAGAGATTGATATTTGTCTCATGATGTTCTCAACCAAAGAAATAACACCATCCAAGGACGATTAAACATAAAACAATCTGCAAGAGAGCAACGTATGGTTAAATGTGCTGTTCTTTTATCTTTTGTATTTCTTGTCATATTTCTTGGCTTATTCCCAGACAACATGTGTTTTAATAGCTGATATCTAAACACCATGAGACGCATCTCTTCCTCCATCTCGCTCCCTTACTCTTCTTCGTTGGTGCTAGACGCCATGTCTTCCAGGGAGCGCCGGGCGGACCTCTACATCAAAGCGGAGCCCAGCAGCCCAGAGGGGGGCGGGGGCGGCCGGACCAGCCCCGGCGGAGCCTCCTCCGACTCCTCGCAGAGCGGGGGTGGCGGTGGGGGAGGAGGGGGCGGGACGCGAGGGGACGGCGGCCGGCGCTACTCTCCGCCCCTGTACACGCCCGCCCTGCAGTGCCACTTCAAGGAGGAGGGGGGCGACAGGGCGGAGGAGGGGTCCACAGGCAGCGGCGGGGGCGGGACGTGCAAGTACACGCTGAGCACGCTCCCCAAGAGGCTGTGTCTGGTGTGCGGCGACGTGGCGTCCGGGTACCACTACGGGGTGGCCTCCTGCGAGGCCTGCAAGGCCTTCTTCAAGAGGACCATCCAAGGTCTGACGCCGTTCTACTGTTTAGTAGTAGAAAAAACATGTTTATTTGTTATGTACTGTAATAAAAACACTTATTATTATTATTTAGTAAAACACATTTACTATGTATTATTAGTACATATATTTACTATTTACCATTTACTATTAGGCTACTATTTACTATTGGTAAATACATGTACTACTACTACTGTTTGTTATTAGTAAAAACATTTACTATTACTATTTAGTGTACAGATCTTAGCAGATGCTACATGTCATATATGTCATTAATGAGCAGGGGTTAGGATCCCGGTCGTTTGAAGTTTGATTAAATATTGAATCTTATCTAAACGTTGGTTTAGATAAGATGTCCTCCTCCGTCTTCTCTCTCTGAATGGAAGTGTTTCCTCTGCTCACAGGTAACATTGAGTACAGCTGTCCAGCGTCCAACGAGTGTGAGATAACCAAACGCCGTAGAAAAGCATGTCAGGCATGTCGCTTCACCAAGTGCCTCAAAGTGGGCATGCTCAAAGAGGGTGAGTACTGCTGGAGCACAATCTGGCAGCTTCAACTGCTGATTCCTTCCATTTACACAACATGGAGCACAATCTGGCACCTTCAAATTGGGGGTGGGCGATATGGCAAAAATATATCAGTATTTCTTCAGGCAGGATCACGATCCACGATATTATCACGATTCTTTTTCATATTTGTTTTAAAGACTATTTTGCAAGTTACTGAACAGTTCAACCAAACCAACCAATTAACATTCAGCAATTATTTCTTGTCATGGTCTGGAAAACAACTCTACAATAGCCCTTTGGTACAGCGTGTGATCATGTACACATACATTACCTAATGAAGAAAATAACAACCTACATATCTACAGATGAAAACATTAAATATGGGAAATGTGTTACGTTTGCTTATTGTCAATAGTTTGTTGACAGTACATGATACTTATTCTTTGAGAAATGTAATTTAACGTCAACGATTTTAAGTTAAATTACATTAGTTGTTGGCTGCATTGTTAGCTGAAGGTTAGCGCTTGTCACTATGGCAACCAGACAAACACGCGTGTTTCCGATACGTTGCGATTGAAGTATAATTGCAAATGACGACAACGCGGTATGTCTGCATGTAGCGCTGTAGTGGCCACGGGTACGAGTCCAGTGTAGTTTGTTTTGGTAGCGTGACTGTGGCGTGTTCTCTTGAGACGCGGTCGGACACCTTGTCCACTCCATTGTTTTCCAACGGCAGGGGAGGGGCCATGATCCCGACCTCGCCGTGGAGGGGACTGATATGATTTAAACTTTGACCCGGCGCACCGCATGGCGTAACGTGCCAACCAATAAATTTGCAGTACAGTCCAAGAAGACAGAATGTTTTTAGCCGCGGTTGATTTTGTGTGGGTTTTAAACTCGCCGCGCTCGACCTAGCGACGCATCCGGCATCCGACCGCGTCTCAAGTGAACGCACCTTGACACGCTCACAGGGACTCGCCGACATTGGACCCGTAGCGGGAAGTGGACGCCGTGCCCCCCCCCCTACATCCCCTGATGGGATATCACTGAACCACGATGCCCCCGGTCCTCTATAGAGCCAGATCCTGGAGACGTTTGAATCGTTCACCATCTAATATCGTCGTATCGCACAGCCCTACTTCAAATACCCATCTACCCAATGGAGCACAATCCGGCACCTTCAACTACTGATTCCTTCCATTCACACAACATGGAGCACAATCCGGCACCTTTGAATACTGATTTCATCCATTCGAATGGGACACGATAGAGCACAATATGGCACCTTCAAATACAGATCTTGTCCGTTCGCTCAGCCAATGGCGCCCGCGGTCCTTATTCATGTCTGCGTCCTGTGGTGTAGGGGTCCGTCTGGACAGAGTGAGAGGCGGGCGGCAGAAGTACAAGCGGCGGCCGGAGGTGGAGAACGCCACGTACCAGAGCGCCCCGCTGCCGCTGAGGAAGCAGGGCGAGAAGGGCTCCTCCAACATCATCGTGTCTCACCTGCTGGTGGCCGAGCCGGAGAAGCTGTTCGCCATGCCCGACCCGCTGCAGCCCGACACGGCCCAGCGCACCCTCACCACCCTCTGTGACCTGGCCGACCGGGAGCTGGTCGTCATCATCGGCTGGGCCAAACACATCCCCGGTACGGACTAGGGCGGTACCGGGTCTGGGCCGGCTGACGCCTGACTGATAGAATGAGATGAATACTACTAGTGGTCTTTTATAGGTCTTAGTGGGGCAATATACAGTATATATATATATATATATATATATATATATATGGCTCATGCTGCCTTCAGCTTTCTGTGTTTTAAGTTTCTCTAGCACAGGGGGTATTTCTATCGTTATTCGACACGCCTTCCGGAATGCTCCAATTGTATTGCCACAGTGTGTGTTTTCCTAAGCCAGTGTTAGTATGTTGTATATTATTACGGACAGTGTTTGTGTTACGATGGAAACACACTTTCCTTAATGAAGACAGTGGTATACGATGAGAGATAATGATACATGTATTATATGGTCTTTATTGTAGTGAGTCCATTCAAATTTAAATCCATTGAAGTCCTAAAATGGACTCACAGGTGGACTTTTAGCCTTGTCTGCGCATTTGTTCTAAAACAAATGAGTTTTCTAACCCTAACCCTCGTCTGAAGGATAGATCAGCCTACCCAGTGGACTGCACCAACGTCACACCTGGTGGTAAAATAGGGGTGCCCTTGAAAGGACAACAGTGTATTGTAGAGGTGTATGGAAAAAATGTAATTCATGTAAGAATCCCGATTCTTATCTTCTATAATTCTGAGTCGATTCAATCGAACAAGCTTTTTTCCTTTTGTCTTAGGTTTGCCTTTGTGTGTTTACATTATTGCTCAGTTGATCAGTTGATATAACCTTTTCAAATGTAAAAACTACATAATCTTATACACACTACATAATTTGCCACACCGCCTTTCTTAGCGGACAGCGGACCGGAGTAGATCCTGAAATGATGCACTGAATCGAGAATCGATCTTAAATCGAATCGTGACCCCCACGAATCGAAATCGAATCGAATCGTGACCCCCAACAATCGAAATCGAATCGTGAGATACCGAAAGATTCACACCCCTAGTGCATTGCAGCCTTGAGTCAAAGTGCTCCATCATGACTTCTCTCTCTCTCCTCCCCAGGCTTCCTGTCCCTCTCCCTGGCCGACCAGATGTCGGTGCTCCAGTCGGTGTGGCTGGAGGTGCTGGTGCTGGGCGTGGCCTACCGCTCGCTGGGCTGCGAGGACGAGGTGGTGTTCGCCGAGGACTTCGTTCTGGACGAGGAGATGTCGCGGGTGGCCGGCCTCACCGAGCTCAACGCCGCCATCAGCCAGCTGGCACGCCGCTTCCGCATCCTCAACGTGGACCGGGAGGAGTTCGTCATGCTCAAAGCCATCGCCCTCACCAACTCAGGTACTGCGGCCTCGCCGTGCGCTCGGAGGTGTGGCGTGTGTGGAAGTATTGAGAGAGAGCAGAAGGTGGTGGAGCTGTGATAATGCCGTGTGCATGGATGTGATTGACAGGCAAGATGGATTCCCCGAACCAATCAGGGAAAAGAGGCCCTGATTGGTCCAAAATTTGCCGGGAGCGGCCTAAAAACGTCTCGTACAGAGGCAGGCGCAGCCAACCAGAACAGATATTCTCACAGAGCATTTCACTCACTAATAGCTGCCGGATGGCTTTGGCATTTCTAACAAATTACGCTCAAATTACAGCTCTTAAATCTTACCTGCAGCAGTTTTAAGTCAAACCTAGCAATTAGATTTTGCAGAGGATAATATTCACCCAATTAATATTTTCAGCTCGGTTATGAAAATGGCTCACTTAGCCCACAAGTGGAAATTTCTACCTTTTCTTTATTGTCGTACCTAGCTAGCTTTGAACACTGAAATGTTTTGTCTACGCTGAAAGGCTAGCTAACACTGAGATGTTAGCTTGTCACACCAAAGCATTATCTCCCGACTGAGAAAAGACTAGCTTAGCTTCTAGTCTTGAAAGGAAGTCTCCTAACACAGAAGGCTAACTTCTGTAGAAACAGAGATGCTCTGTGATTAGGCTCTATAATAATGTTAATAAAGTATGCGTAAAAGTAATTGTCAGTAACAACACTTAATTAATGTCCGTTGTCAGCAGACAGTTGTGGGTATCAGTCAACAAAGGCGTCTTCTCTATCAAGCTCCACGTACGATTACTGTAAACACCAGAACATCTACTGTAGTGGTCGCATTTACAGCACCCACTGTTTGTGTTGTAAATACAAACCCTGCTTCAAGCTCCTGTCGAATGCTCAGGCCAGACCGTGACTGGCTTACTTACTTACTCAAGGTATAGTTTTGCTGTTGCAGCATAATGAATTTGTTATAATTGGACATTGATTCATTGATTATTATTATGGCTTTCTGCCATGTTGTGAATTATGTAAATAATGGTTTGTATGGCTCAACCTGCTAGTGTGCTAACCGGATCCAGCAGTCCTACTATGTTATAGCAGAACTTCTGATCCATCAGTCTTACTAGATACTCATTTGCATGAGTGGATGAAGCTTTCAGAAGGGGATTTTAATAAGTGTATTTCTACAGTCGTCAGTCTACACGGTGTTGATTTGAAACCTTTACAGACACTTTCTTACAGTTTACTACCGCTGATCCCAGATCAGAGCCCCGCCTCCAGCGACATCATTGGTCGAAACAAATACGAAGCGAAAGAAAGGGAAACGCCCCCCCGTTCGCCAAACAATTTGAGCTCGTCTGCCGTCAGACTAAACCTAAAGTCTGATGTGTGAGACTAATTAAGACTCTAACGCTCTCTCCTCCAGACTCGGTGTACATCGAGGACATGGAGGCGGTGCAGAAGCTGCGGGACCTCCTGCACCAGGCGCTAGTGGAGCTGGAGTCCCAGCGGCGGCCGGACGACAGCCAGCGGGCGGGCCGGCTCCTGCTCACCCTGCCCCTGCTCAGACAGACGGCCGGCCGCGCCCTCACCACCTTCTACAGCATCAAGACCCGCGGCGGCGTGCCCATGCATAAACTCTTCCTGGAGATGCTGGAGGCCATGATGGACTCTCCCTAGAGGAAGAGGAGGTGGAGGAGGAAGCTTTGGGGGGGGGGGGGGGGGGGGGGGGGGGGGGGGGGGGTCAAGGATCTCTTTTCTAATGGGGCCACGTGACGAACAATACGTAGTGTCCCTGCGTGGAAGCCAAGTTATCACATAGCTATTGTAACTGGCAGACTCTTTCGGAGGACTCGAGTGATCCAAATCACTGTTTTATTATTATTATTATTATTATTATTATTATTATTATTGTTATGGGATGTCGGAGTAGAAAGTGACGTTCTGCGGGAACTCGGGAGAACGCCAAATCCCCTTTTCCTGCCACGCGGGCGCCGACGTGGTGCCGCTGCAGTTGCGTAACCACTGACGAACTACACTGACGCAGTATTCAAAAAAACGACGACGACGACAAAAGAAAAAACCCAACAACGATGTGGCTTTTGAACTCTCTGTAACTGATGCAATAGCTGCTGTTTCTAGCCATAGGGGGGTCGGTGGGACAGAGGTCAGAGGTCAGAGTGCTGAGCTGCACGCACTGAGGGCTTTCTACGTACCGGAGGGTTGGGTAAAGAAGACCATAGGAACTACTTGCAATATGTTAAAAGCAATACAATAAACTAATAGTCGTGTTCTTCCCACATTTAAAATGTGGGCGGAGTGATGGGATGGGGGCGGGGCGCGTGTCTGTGTGTACAAAGAGGTGACGTGATGGGGGAAATGCTTTATAAAGAAAACCAGAAAAGAAACGGCTGTGCAATTTGGTTTTATGTCACGAGAGCAAATATAAAGATTGTATAGTCGGAAAGTCACATTGAGTTTTTATGTCCTATAGGTACTGGCTTCCATAAGAACGGGCACGAGAATGTGTGTGTGTGTGTGTGCGTGCGTGCGTGTGTAAAACAGTGCACATAGATCAGGGAATACGTTTTTTTTTGGTTGTGTTTTTTACTTTTAAGCCTGAGTCTTGACAGCAATTTAAGAAGATGAGCAATGCAAATTGTTTTTTTTATTATTCCCATTGACTTGATTTGAGCAACAACTAAAAAAAAGTACCTTCTAGAGAACGGTCTCTTCAAAGAAACAATGTGTTTGTTGTTGTCGACCTGTGGCTACGATTTGGTTTGATCGACCCAGCGGCTTGAGAGTTGTTTTGCTGCGTTTCTCTGCCGGTTATAAAGGAGAAGGTTTAAAGGGTTTCCTCAGTGCCAGACCCCCTCTGGTGCGTTAGCAGTCCTGCTAGTTATTAGTGCCCATAATGGGTCACGAAAAAATGAAAAACATTAAAGTCCCCTTTGGTAAAAATGAAAAATGAACCGTGGCTCTCTGAATCCATCCTGGGAAAACCCCACTTTAGTTGTTTGTTTTTGTGTCCTTTTTTAAACTTTTGACTCAAACTTCACTTGGAATATAATTGGTTTGTCAAACTGTAGGCACCTGGTAATTTATGTTAACGTCTTGAGAGGAAATGTGACAGAAATGGCCCCTTTAACATCCAGCGATTGAGAACACAATGTTATTCAGAAGAAAAGAAAACCGAATTGTGTAACATTTCTATTGTTAGCATTTTAAAATACATGATTGTTGACTTTGCTGAAGGTTTAGAAGTTATGGCGAAAAAAAATGTATGAAGAAATGTGCATTGTTTTTAAATCAAAGTGTGTTTTGAGTTGTTATAGTTTAGGATTGAGGGGCTTTTGATGGGGGTGATCCTAGAAATCATGTTCAGCCAGTAAAGACAATACTGTTAAGTGCATATCGTACCCTTTCACCCTTTGGCAGGGTTCCCTTTGATAAGCTCGTGCTAATAGTTGACACCAGAAGTGTTTAGACTCTCCCAACGCCTTGGAGATTTAACATCTTATGACTTCCTCCACATTCTAACACGGTTCTTTCTCTGCTCCGTCTCGTCGTGGGTCAGAACATAATGTCTTGTTTTCCCCCTTTTTTGGTGAGGACATTTTCAGTTGCTAACTGATATTTGTGCGTGTGTGTAATAATGATGGAAAATGTCTGCATTCACACCTAATCCCGGTGGTCGGAGTGTTAAAAAAAAAAAAGTCTCCCAAATCACGTTTTTCTTTCTAAACAAAGGCTTACCACTAAAAGGTTGGCTTGCAGTTTGAGGTTATGTCCACTGTCAACTTTGAAATAATACCGTCATTTGTAATTTCTGTTCAGAATGTGTTCATTAATATTGGTGAGCAATACAAGAAATTACCAAAACTCTCACATTTCCTTGTATAGCCACAGTGTAAAATTAACATTGCCAGTTATAACAAAAAATAGTTGTACTTAATGTTATATTATTTAGGGGTTAAAATCAATGTTTGTATTTTGGAAGACTATTTAAATGATTAAATTCTATTTTTTACTCAATTTACTGTTTGTTGACACTTGCTTTACTTTTTTGTGTGTGATAATTGCTGTGAAGTTCTGTGTATAGGCTACTTCTTCTTCATTTGAACTATGTCCGTGTCTAAACCTGTCCATATGAAGATCACTGTGAAAAAAGTGAAACCCTAACTCTACCTACAGACGCTAGGTAGTGGATTATTGTAGGTGCTTTTGTGTTGTGTAATAAATATGGACACATCACCGGTGTCATTATGTTTGTGCGGTTCAGCAGATAATAAATTCACTGGTCGCTCCTTTCATTTTCATACCTGCCTTGTGCCCAAAGTCCATGGATTAATGGGGCTTTAGGTTATAATAGGGTGTTTTTTTGTGGAGTGCAGCACTTAGTATTAACCAATTATGATTTAAACAAATTACATATGCAAACAGTATTTTTCAAACAAGTAACGACTGTTAAAACCTACATTTGTCAAATAAATGTATTAAAAAACCTTCTCTTAGCCCCATCTGCTGGCCAAAGTATGGCATTACTTTTACAGCTCAGCTGACTTTGGTAATGTATCCGGCCTTAAAAATAAAATAAAACGATTAAACAAGGCCAGACAAAACCCATGATTCTATAAGCCCTTTACCGTTTATATGTTTACACGACCACACGTCTTATAATATAATAATACACCTTAGAACAATACGTATTCCGCATTTTGAAGAAAACGTCAGAGGCCTAATGTGAATCTGTGTGCGCACCTAGGACTATTTTATTTAAAGTCTGGTTGTGGACGTCCAGCAGGTGAACAGATGGCGCAGTAAAGCTTCTGGTCGAGTCAACACTGGAGTCCAGATAACCCCAACCCTGTGTGTGAACCATCTGACTGGGCGGTCCATCGCAGCAGAGCACCTCAGGGGCCCCTGATTAAACATGCTCCTGGTTAATAAAGCGCTCCCCAGAACAGTGGTCCACTGCGCCAGACTGCTACACACGGCTTCAGCTGCAAACATGCCCATAAAGGTACGGTCGTTGGTTTTATTTAGGGTTTCTTAGGATCGATCGATTGTGGTAACCAAACTGTATTATCTTGACCTATTTTATTTTTTTTGCGGGGGGGGGGCATTAATTGTATAGTTAAATAAATATACTACAGAAATAGGATTAAGGAGGGATATTATTCACAGGGTTTATTCATGGCGACGGTCGTGTTCTTGGCCCGGTTGGTCTAAAATGAGAAGTAAACCAGGGGGAAGGTCAAGGCTGTACAGACTAGGCCTGTATAACATAACCCCTGTATAACCCCTCAGCCCATGTAAACATTGGACATTTTTATTATATTACCCGTCTTTCCTTGACAACACTGCTCATACGCAGCAGCAATTCTGTAATCGCTTTGCAACACTTCGACGAAACACAAATACTACAGGAGGCAGTTTAGACCCTCCAGATGGACATACATCCACCCTATGGTTACTGTGGATACTAGTATAGGTACCGCGTACTTGTACTTTCTGCCCGTGTATGCAACCATGTGCTACTTGTGTATTGCATTACATTGCATTACATCGCACCATCCAACACATATCGGCGACAAGACGAGCTTCTGTGACATTTCTGCATCGTTTGCACCTTTCCATGTAGACAACGGCAGTGTCCTGGAAAACAACATGATATATTTAACATTTAGTTGTGTTGTTGGTTGTTTATTTGTATTTGTTATAAAACGGGGAAGAGTAAAAGTAGCCATTTTGGACCAAGTCGAGCCTACTGCCATCTATGGGCGAAGTTGGCAAACTGCATGTAGGTATACTTGTGTAGTTTGAAGTTATGCTTTTATAGTATTTAAAGTTAATCAGGCCATTGTGGTAATTTTACAAGTGACCCCATACAGCCTACAGCAACGTACATAACGTGAGTTGTTAGTGAGTTGTTACTAGTTGTCAGTTTAGTATTAACAGGTAGGCCCATTTGATGGGGGTTGTACTTTACACATTTATATAAAGATTAGATTTTAGGAAAGAAAGTGTTAATTTGATTAGTCATGTGGTTAAATGCACCCAGTAACCTTTCCAACCCAACAAATTCTGTGATCCAATCCGCTCAGATCCAATGTCTATCCTGCCATGTAAAACGGCAGCAGTGTAACCAAATGCTACCTGTTTCGGTGATTACCGGTATCTTTTGGAAATGCCAGAAATATTTAATATCAGGATAACAAATTCCTTGTATGTTAAAGCTAACCTGGTAATAAAACTCTTATCTCGGTAGATTGATGGAAGCTTTAAACTTAAGAAACCACCGTTATTTCTGATATTATGCAGAATTATTTCCTAATGATTGTAATCGTTTGGTCCACTGCTAGGTAGGAGAGAGTCTGCCAGCGGTGGAGGTCCATGAGGGTGACCCAGGAACCAAAGTGTCCATGGACCAGCTCTTCAAGGGGAAGAAGGGAGTGCTGTTCGCGGTCCCAGGAGCTTTCACCCCCGGGTGCTCCAAGGTACCGCTGGCGTGATGTACACTAACTCCAGTGATGCCACTGTGTGTTCATATTGTCCTTTTAAATAAAGATTGGTTTATTTAAGATGTTTTTCATTGTTATTTCTATCTACTTGTTTGTAGTACTGTCGAGGAAGCCTGCAACTCAAATCATTTTTTTTTGCCATTATAATGACTGCTGCTTGTTGTTCCATTACATTTACTTGTAGTCATTTAGCAGACTACACTTTTATCCGAATCGACGTATGAGGCCAAGAACAATCAAAGCAAGCAATCAAAGTTGGTAGTCGCTACGTAAATGTATATTATAGTGCTGCCACTTGTCATTAAGGAGTCTCTACATCTGTTTTCTGTCATTTCCTCTAGACGCACCTGCCTGGCTTCGTGCAGCAGGCGGAGGAGTTGAGGACTAAAGGCGTGCAGGAGATCGCCTGCATCGCCGTCAACGACGCCTTTGTCATGGCCGCCTGGGGGAAGGAGCACGGGGTGGAGGGAAAGGTACGGGTCATTTTATTAGTCTAGCCCTTAAAGGTGCGATGTGTAAGATTATTAGTTTAAAACATTCAAAAATGAACTACAATTATCAACAGAATGTGAAGAAATGACAGTTTTGACGTTATGTCGAAGACGTCTATGTATTGTGTTTCAGAGATATTTACTTAAGTTAGCAGTTAGCCCAGCTAGCCCAGCTAGCGCCGGCCCGTACCGTCTTGTACCTCAAGAGGCGCCGTCACTGCAGCGTCCGGTCTGCCCTCAGTCCAACATGAGAGGATGAAGAAGTAGCGCTGCCCAGAGGGCGTGTTCTAACCTCTTGTCAATCATGTCAAAATTACACTGAAAATGTAACTTACCGGATCACTTGAAGGAGAAAAACTTGACGATGCCATAGCACAGATTCACTGTAAACAGTAAGCTTTACGCTTTGGGGGGGTTTTGGGGGGAAGGCAGAGGGACTGCATTTCCTTGTTTCTCACAATAGAGGTGGACACCACAACTTTCTGGTAATATGCCGCCCCCTATTTTGTGGAGAACTAATTCGACAGTTGGCCAAATCTTACACATTGCACCTTTAATCACAGTTGCAGTCTCAAAGGGCTTCACAGGCCCCACATTATGACACCCCCTACCCCTAAGCCTCAATAGATAGATATATAGATACTTTATTTATCCCAAAGGAAATGTAAGTTTTCCAGTAGCAGCAGACAACAGAAGATCAAATAAGATAGTAGTCACAAAATGCTATGCTACACATTGGATAAAAGATGAACAATAAAAAGGCAGGGCACACCTACGCATGTATACAAGATGATTTACTAATGAGTCATTGATCACACACATGTAATCACTGTACTGGAGCTAAATGCATGAGTGACTGAAACGCAGTGCTCAGCTTGTACCTTTTTTTTCATTGGCTTGTTTTATGAGTTTAGTTTAACCGTGTTTTCTTTTGCGACGGGTTAGACTGGGTCGTCTGGTTGTGTGTCCTCCTGGCTCCTCAGTGTCTAGCTCCTGTCTCTTAATATCCTGCATGGAACGATGTTATGAATTCAACCAAATAATCCTATTAATTAATTACAGCCTTTTATTACCGTTGTATTCAAACCGTGACTACTTCTTGAATTAAGCCATGTCCTCGTTTGCTTTTAGTTTAAACTGGTTGTTAGCTGGTGTTGTATTGTTACCTTTCCCATTCCCAGCCGTCCTATAGAAGGTCTTTTGTCATCTTGCGAAACAGGAAAACAAAAATGATTTCAGAAGAGTTGGGCAAAGAAGGGGAATTCACCATGACCACAAACACAATAGAGCTAGATGACTCAGATCTTGTAACTGCTTGTATTGTCTTTTGTTTGAACGCAGGGTGCTGGTTGTCGTTCATATTGAGACTGGTATTACCTTAGAAGAGAAGAGAGTCTCCAAGATGCCTTCAATTAACTGGCAGATGTTTCCAATCCAATGTAGTCTTTAGTTGCCTCAACACGTAACGAAATACTTTTGTTTTGTTTTTGCTATGCACGCAACTTGTAGAAGAAATGAAACTATTCACTGCAGAAGTAATGCACATACTAATTAAGTTAGAGATAATTCTGTTTGGGCAAATTGTAAGTAATGGAGGCATTTAAGAAGTCTGGGCTGCCTGTCGATGCAGGTTTGTCGGAACATTGAATCAATTGGGTTTGAGTTGTTTCCTAAAGAGGCTGTTGACGGATACATATTATTTGAGTTTGAGATACATCTTTGAAAAATTATAGGATTGTACAAATTGAGATGGTTTAAACTTTAGACAAAGGGTTTGTTCACCCTCTCCATCTTTATTATTCTGTTGTCGTCAAGTGACAGTTGGAACCTGATTGTTTTGAGTTGCATGCCAGCCGATGACGTCGTTTGCCACTCCTTGTTGGCCTGCAACAAGATGGCGTGGATTTATTAAATCTTTTGAAAGTGTGGATAGCAGATGCTCATAGAGAGAGACATCTGTTTTGTTACCAGCTTCCATCAATTTATTTCAACCCTCCAGTATATTATTTCCTTCTTTCCTTCCTTCTCAATGTAAATTTATGCTTTTATCGGACCATGAGAGCTTTTTTTTTTACTTCCTGCTGTTTTGGCTTACTAATGGTTTTAATAACGTCAATGAGAATGATGATTCTGATGTTTTCCACTTCTCCTCCTCTGCAGGTTCGAATGCTGGCTGATCCTACTGGGGCTTTCACCAAGGTAATAGGAGTCCTCTGGTTGAAGGCTGGGGCCCGTGAGGTTGTGTTCTGTATACGAGCGATGGGCTGGCGGTATTATCGCGATAATGATGGAGAATTTACACATCGATAAATATCACGATATGCTTATGAATTCAAAACACCATTAAAACAGTATATGGTACAGTATATGGACATTTAAAGTATTGTATCACTAAAACTAGTTTTCCTTTCTCACTCAAACTTCATATTTTGAGCATTTTAAGGGCATGTCTTCTCATCATAATTAATAAATAAAACAGGGTATCACGATAAATCAATAAATGACGATACAATACCATTCAATGACAATAAAATATTGTTGCCCAGCCCTATACAAGAGCAAAGCCCTCTTCATCTTCTCTGTGTGTCTCCCAGGCGGTTGACCTGTTACTGGACAAGGACCCGGTGGTGCAGGCACTTGGGAACAAGCGATCCCAGAGGTAAATTTGCATTATCTTTTATGTTGTCTAGTTATTCCGTTTATTTCAATGTTTTCACTAGTATCCCGTCAATGTCCACTTCAGTGTATGCATAATAAATAACTTCCATCTCAAGCTATCTCAGACTTGAAAAAATAACTTAATGTGTAAAGATGGCTCCAGATCCAAAATGGTGGCCACTAGCAATGCTATTCATCCTTTTTTAAAGGATGGAAGGACGGAAGGACACTAAAATGGATGTTGATGGATTTTACCATATTGTGAAACCAATAAACACTTTCTTCAATACTCGCATTCTGTACCGTAACAAATTTAAGACTTGTAGCCCCTATTTTACCACCCGGTGTCACGTCAATTAGCCATTAGAAGCCGTTTATAATGGCTTGTTGTGACATCACAAGTGGAGTGAGTGTCCACCCAGATGTATGATGGGATAGATCAGGATACCAGTCGGAACAGTCCACTGGGCTGTAGGCTGGTCTATCCCCTCATACATCTGGGTGGACTGGGTGGACCCACTTGTCACTATAGGGGAGATCACACCTGGTGGTAAAATGGGGACTGTTTTTATTGTTTCGGTCAAACCGGGCCCACGCTGACCAATGGCTGTCCTTGGTTTCAGATACGTCATGCTGGTGGAGGACGGTGTGGTGAAGAAGGTGAACGTGGAGCCCGACGGCACCGGGCTGACCTGCAGCCTTGCCCCCAACATCCTGTCTGAGCTGTAGACGTATTGGCGTCCACAACCCCCGGGGACAACTGTTACACATGCACTTATTTAGCCTAGCTTAGCCGCAACTGCCAACAAATCCCAAGCCCCCACTCCCAAAGATGCAAATGCAAGTAGTAGCTGATGTGAAACTTGACAGGGAACTTGAAAGCAGTTATCACGCACAATGATGTCATGAAAAGTTTTGTTTAATGTGAAGCAAACAAGTTGGCTAATAAAATTCAACCTTTAAGCAATGCATACTTTGTACTTTGTTGTCGGTGTGTATCTATCTATATCACTTGTTATATCCAGACTATTAGCTAGTCATTCACTGACATAATATAATACATTTTGAATACATTTAAATATTTAACAGAAATACCTGTTATACTTTAAGTATACTTAAAGTACACTTTAAATATATTTGTTTTTTCGCTTGGTATTTTCATTATTTATCAGGTAATTTCTCTTTGTATGTCTTTGTAAAGCACTTTGTAACTTGTTTTTGAAAAGTGCGGGTCAGTGGGTTTTGTTGTTTAATTATGAAAATGCATGTCAGAAAATGGTAAAATTAAATCAATATTTTTGAGTGAATGCCTGCGTGACCGACTGGTTTTCAACGCAACGCGTGTGATTGGTTGATGTGTGCGCGGCATTCCCACTTGATCACATGAAAGACGCGACGCTATTGGCTGGAGGAGTCACTGGCTAACCAGCAGCTGCATCGGTACAGAGCTACTAGCAACTAACCAAATTGTTCTTATCAAAGGTATGGTAATACATCATTATCCAATTAAAACACCCATACTACTATTAGACGTTAAGTTAGCACAAGCCCACACGTGTAATTGAATTGGTTTATGCCTATAAGTAAACTTTCAGACAACTTGTTTCAAGGCTAAATCATGGGTTAGCACGTTGATGCTAAGCTAATGCGCGAAACTTTCGTTTCTATGGAAATATTCTCCGATTTTTTTTAAAGGCGTTCTTTTGTAAATGTGACTGTCTACCGGGCGTTAAGCCGGTTAGGATCTTCACTTGATGTTGTCTTAATCGTAATTTATACATATCTAGCACACCGTTGCTAGATATTTCAAAATTCCACTGAATTGACTTGCATTACAGCTGGAGCTAGCCGACGTGGCTAACGTGCGTTAGCGCGGATGTTTATGGCGCGCAGGGTTTATGATGGTTCCTTTTTTATTTATTATAATCTGAAATCTTTTCAGCATATCCTTACTATTGGTAGCCTAGTATGTTTAAATGTATCCTAAATGTACAGCCCTCACAATGGTTAGTTGTACGACACGCCACTGAGACCAGCAGGTGCCTATTTTTAAACGTGCATACGGGATGGGCCCATACTTTAACGTTTTTGACATAGCAAGGTTGTGAATCTACTCGTGGTTACATTTAAATTGTCTTCAGCTCCAATCTCTATCAGGCAGTGAAAGTGTTTTATTACAATTTCTATTGTGATCAAACTTGCACTAGGTCCCTACATAATACCTGTTTTAAGTCTACTGTTCTAGTTGATTCACAGCTTAGCCTTCCAGTGTTCGGGAGTCTTCCTAAATCATACATATTTTTTGTCATCAGATTGCCAAAAGACCTTATGTTTTCCTCCAAGGCATTTGAACATAACATTGCTGATCACCACTTTCTAAATTGAGTCAACTTTGTCACACCTGTGGTGTTCCAGGGTCTAAGGTGACCGCCATAGGAAATTAAAACATCCCCATACAAGCACCCCCTCACCCATCCGCCCCCCTCATACAAGATTAAGTCAAACTCCAGTCCAATCTGTTCAGTTGAGTTGGTTGTAAAAATGTATTTTAATGTTATTCATTTATATTGTGATCTTTCGCTCTAGCTCGGGTGATCTCTCACCACCACCTACAGAACACATGTCGTCGACATCGCAGAAACACAAAGACTTCGTGGCTGAGCCCATGGGGGAGAAGAACGTGATGGCTCTGGCCGGCATCGGAGAGGCACTCGGCAAGAGACTGGAGGACAAGGGCTTTGATAAGGTACAGCGGTTACCACCACCACCTTGCTTTGAGTACAAGTCTGTATTATGACTTAACGTTGCACCGAAGAAGGAGACGAATGGCTGGGTGTCACATCGACGTATATACATAGACGCCGCATTGGCCTTCGGATCTTATGTCACCAGATAGGAGAGGCCAAGACTGGCCTATAAACACATACGAGTAAATGGGGGAGATGCAGTTTTTCTGGATATAATGCACTATAACGATAATATTTAGAACATATTGTTTTGTACTCCACGTAGATCATAAGCCCTTGAATATAAAAACAACTAATTGAAATCGGTTGAGAAATGTAATTGTTATAGTGCTTTTTATCCAGAGAAACCGCAGCTCCCCTGTTTACTTGTACATGTTTACAGGCCAGTTTTGGTCTCTCCAGCAACGGGTCTTATGTATACCAGCCATTAAAAGCCAGGCATCAGTTGACAGTTGAAGGCATGTTGTTAACACAATGAGGAACATTGTATTAATTGTATTGATGACATTTGGTGAATGTACTCTAAAGTGCTGTGGAAAACTAATTAACAAATCAGTTCAGTTACTGCCTCCAGAATGGTCTTATAACAAAGATGTTTGTTGTATGGACCCATTTCCCCCCCCCCCCCCCCCCCCCCCCCCCCC
>OOFB01016886.1:0-15034 GCA_900323305.1 Trachyrincus murrayi | reverse complement strand
GGCCCCTTTCCCCCCCCCCCCCCCCCAGGCATACGTGGTGTTGGGTCAGTTCCTGGTGCTGAAGAAGAACAAGGAGCTGTTCCGTGATTGGCTGAAAGACACGTGCGGGGCCAACTCCAAACAGCAAGGTGACTGCTACGGCTGTCTCCAGGAGTGGTGCGACTCCTTCCTATAAGCTCCTACTGCTCTCCTCTTTTATCATACGCCCCCTCGTTTTCTACACTTTGTTTTCTTTTTGGCCTGAAATGTAAGCTCGCTGATTCTGTTCAGGGACTGACACAACATCAACAACAACACGACGACATAAAAAAAAATAACTTGATCGAGACTTTTGGCGCGCTGCCCGGGAGTTGATGAATTGTGAAGTATCGAAGAAAACCGGAGATGAAATCAAAAGCAAGTAGTCTAAACTGTGGGTTCGCTCCCATTGACACGCTGACCTCATGGAAACTAAGCTTGTGTGCTCTCGTGTAGCATGTAGGGCCAGTTAGGATTGTTGTCAAAGTGATTTTGAGGCGTGCAATACACAGGCATTGTTTTTAAAAAAAAATGTTAGACTGCCAAGTAACTGACACGATTCGTGAATATGAGGAAATGTTCGTTTTGAAAACTTAATTCACTGTTCTGACTGTTTTAATGGCCCCCGCTTTTCTGCTGCTGCTCGGTTGCCAACAGATTTTGATGATTAAACAGAAATTAGCCTCACCATAGTTTTGCTGTGTTTTTGTACAAATTTCTTTTGTTTGCTTACTTTATAATTTATCTAAAGAACACGACTTGTGTACATTATATAGAAGTAAAGACTCTGAGGTTTCTCCTCTAATCTAAATTAATGAACTGAAACTTGAATTTCTAGTTTCATTAATGAATCACTGGTAAGATATTGTAGTGAAACAAAAAATGTAGTATACTATGAATGTAGAATGTGACATTAAGGGGGTACGCAGAGTGGCTGCATTTCATAGTAAAGGGTAAACACGTTATGAACTAAATACTGTAAATCATGTACATTTTGGTATGGGTGCTACAGCATCCAAGCAGAAACAATCGAGGGAAGAAGGAACATTTTAACCGACTTTTCTTCCGAAAATAAATTGGGTTTTAAATTGCTGACGGCAAAACCACACGCTATAATAAATAGTTTAACTAATTAATCTGGTTATCATGAATCAGTTAATTTCGTATGGGCATGGATTGGTGATGGAACTGCTTAATGAAGATACCGTAATCCATTTTGTTTTAACAGTCAAATGGAAAAACTCAAATTAACTTACAATTCATTTTGAACCGTTATTAGCTACTGTTGGAGATTTACCTGTTTCACACTGGTTGTTTTTTTTGTATTGTATTGTCCTAATAAAAAAACATTGAACATCCTTTTGAATTGTTTCTGTAATAAGAAAAAGGCCAATGTTAATTTTCGACCTTTGGTGATGAGACATTTTATTTCACACGACCTCTTATTGTACACCTGTCTTAAAGTGCGTATCTACACAGTTGTTAATGTGGGTCATGAATAGAAACCATTAGACAATGCTTTATAAACAAACCGGTCAGTTTGATTTGCGTTAACATAATAGGATGTCCTGCTTCTCTGTGCGGAAATATAATATATTACCATTTAACCGTGACCAAATGGACAGATAATTTTTGCTTTCACTAGCACCTTTACACACACACACACACAGAGTCCAAAAAAATCACATGAAATGTTAAAAGTGAACACAAAATCACTTGGTAATGCTATCGTTCTTGGTCGATGCAAGTAACAAAATATACTGAAACAGGAAGTACATCTTGGGAGTACCACTTAACGCCTGGTGAAATGTCACGCTATATTCTCTCCCTGTTTAAACGTATTGAAGGGCCCCTAGTTTACCACCAGGTATGATAATGATCAGCCATTTCAAAATGGTGATGTCACAAGTGGGAGTTGTCACTATAGGGTAGATTTTGAAATGGCTTGTAACGGCTAATCAACACTAGCTTGACATCAGACAGACTTGTCAACTCGTTACACTCCATTTCCATCTTCAGTCTGACGTTGCCTCCACTCTGACCGATTTACGTGTGGGAGGGGGATTCAATATTCCCTAGCCAATCACTAGAGGTCAACGTATCCGCCTGAATCTTGACAGCAGTGTTAGTCCCGCCTGCGGCGCTGATCGGCTAATCGCTAGTCCCCCCCGCGGTGCTCATTGGATGTCACCATGCCAGACCAGAACCAGTCTGTTTCATGTCACCATGCGGGACCAGAACCAGTCAACTCGGTGGAGTGGGCGAAGTCAAAGGTCAAGACCCAGGCATAATCAACATGGCACCTGTTGGTAAAATAGAGGCCCTTTAAGTCCAAATAGATACATAATAAAACAGAACAGAATGCTAAGATGTTTATCAATGGGAAATAAAATGTGCTACTCTTGTCACTTGTCTCATTGCTAATCTCACGCCTAACACTCAAGCAACACACCAACATAAAAAAATGCATCCAAAAGAGCTTTTGGAAAATAATAGTCTCCCGACACATTTAGGATATTTGCCATGGCTCACTGGAATGAAGGACATGACATGCCTTTACATCATGGGTGGGGTGTGTGTGTTTTTTGGTCAAAGTCACCGGTGGTAAATTGAATACAGTTTTTTGGCTGTTTGGGGTATCAATAATCAATCATTTGTCCTGGTTAAGCTTTAGCTTTATCTATTGTTTTTCAACCAATCGGATAGTACCGGTTAGCTCAAGACTTTGAGTGGTGTGAGTACCAGTATATATATAGTACGTTAGCGTCTCTACACGTACACCCCACCCAATCACACGTGTTCACACCGTACCGTCACATACCCCACCACACCACGCCCCCCTCCCCGACCCCTGGACCACGGCGACCCCTCCCCACCCCCCCCACCCCCTCAAAGCAGAGCACAGAAGAACTTCTTCTCCCTGAAGGGGTTCTCTGAGGTGGGCACGGGGGTGATGAGGGGGTCGTCGCAGATGTGAGCATCGCAGTAGGCCATGAGGTCCGCCGCCGCCTTCGATACCTGCGGGAGACGATGACATTACAGCGCACAGTGTTACTATCGGACGCTTGTTGGAAGGTCTGGACAACAGAGTGATGATGATGATGATGATGATGATGATGACATCACAAAGCATGTTGGGGCGCTTTGGAAGAACCGGACACGTAAGAACCGGAGTGTAATGACTACATATGTTAGAATTGTGAAATATCTGGAACCTGATGATTATGACATCACAGAGTACAGATGTTAGAATTGTGAAATATCTGGACACTGGAACCTGAGGATTATGACATCATCACAGTACACATGTTAGTTTTCAGAAAGGACCATTTTTGATGGACACTAGAATCTGAGTGTGATGTCATCACGGTGGAGAGGTCAGGATTCAGAAGGTTGTGGACACCAGGAACGTAAAGATCCGATTCACATGCCAATGTTGATGTGACCGACTGACCGACTCATTTCCATATCTAGTAGGACCCCAAGTTGTCAGTCTTGTTCTCAAGAAACTAAATATAAGAAAGTAGAGATAGAAGATAATAGCAGTCCTCTTGGTGGTAATTAAGGACAGGAGCAGCATCAAATCATCAGTTTTGAGTGTAATTTGATTTCAGGGACATGAACTTTAATTTAACGTGGAGTGTTTTGCATGGAAGTGAGCGTGACTTTGCCCTCTCATACTTTGTGCCTTCATATACGGAAAGATAATACATGACAATAAAAATCAACCCACAACTAGTTGTTGAAGCGGTTGCTTAAACATTTGATATTGTATCCATTTCTTATTGCATCCATTTCTTATTGCATCCATCATCTTTATGATGTGGATTAGCCATTACAAGCCATTACAAAATGTCATACATCTAGATGTATGGTGGATCCACCTACCAGCCTGCCCAGTGGACTGTACCAACTGGTAGGCTGATCTATCCATCTGGGTGGACTCTCCCACTTGTGATGTCACTAGAGGGTAGACTTTGAAATGGCTTGTCATGACAAATCAACTTCATACCCATAGCCCACTAATAACAGCAGGACACATCGCAGTAACATTGGGGTTAGGTAAAGTCAGAACTTCCATTTGTTCTCTGCTGCTATGATGGATTTCGGGTGAGGTAGTAGGGCATCTATTTTTGATAGTACTTTCTACCTGTGAGTGTTGGCCAAGGACCAGCAGTCAGATTATCCCCCTGTTGTCCTTTAAGGATGACCTTGTTTGCTGTTTGCGGATGTGGCCAACAAGATGTCAAGAAGCTTCAATGGACATTGAAAAACATTCATGGCCTGAATGAAAAACATTTTTGTTTAATCGTTTTTAGGTTGTAGACTATTCGTTTTGTGCTTTTCTCCAGACTGTGATGATGGTTCTATCATACTAATTAGAAATGAGTCCAACACATCTAGAGTTGCACAAGTGAACCATGACCGAGTTGATATCCATTTGCTAGTAACTACTCACAATGCATACAGTATGTTGTCTCATGTATATGTATATGGGGTCATATTCAACACGGGGGGGCAGAACATTAGCAAGATATACACATGATATGGTGGATTTGGCCTTTATATCACAGGAAATGCTACTGTGCACATTCTTATTCTATTCTAACAAAACAGAAGTCTAATAGTGGTTAGGGTGCGGTGACCTACCTTTATTCTGCAGAAGCTGGCCTCTATCTTCAGCTGCTCCACCAGTTTTCTGGCTTGTCCGACACTCATCGTGCTATTCACTGGTGTGTCACCTTTCATGCTAGCCAGGGAAACACACAAACATCACACATTAGCATGGAAGCTAGCATGGAATTGTAGCATGGAATGTTAGCATGGAATTCATAGATGGTTTTTTATTAGTTGGTGGAAATTATAACTGCATGGTTGTGTTTCATTTAGCTGGTCCTGGAGATTTTCCCTTGACATTTGACATTTAAAATACGCAGCATTTTAAATATGATGTATATTATTTTTATTATATGATGTATTTAGGAATTTCTTTAATATAATATGAGTAAGAACAAGTGTTATTGCAAGCGAAACACAATGATGATAAGCATTTTGCTCAAAAGCAAAATGAGTTTCCACACAAATAACTGTGGACTCTAAGACAACAGCATGCCTGACAGCCTTCCATGATCCAGCAAAAATAGCATTCCCATTTATCTTCAATGTACACACATTTAAAGGGTCCTAACAGAAAAATATTCTGAGGAAAATTGGGATGAGCTTAAATGAGGCTGAATACAAATCATTGGCATATGTTCCTCAAAATATAGGCCTAATGCCATTCTATGTGATGCACAATCACAAACACCTATATGTACAGGCCTCATCACGTTTGCATACACATCTTAAAATAATCAGTTGGAAGACAGGATAATAAAAATGGGTTATCAACATGAAAAATAACCACATCAAAGATCTATTTCAACCATTCGTGGTCTCTGCCTTTTTTCTATTTTTTTTTCAATTAATTTGTGAAAAACCTTTCAATTTCTTACCCGTTTTTATTCCTCTTAAGGTGCAATCTCTCCCCCTTTCTATCTGTGGTATTTTTTTTGCCTCCTCTCTTTCTCACACACCTTCTGTCCGCTTATTTCTGATATTATCACTGGAAGCCGAACCCCACCCCTCAAACAGCCGTGATGCCCGTCCGCTCCACACAACCAGGCGCACTGCAATTCTGCTACAATGAGCACCACATTAGCGGTACAGTGGCGAGAACACCCCTATAACACTGAGTGGTATCTCCCAAGGGAGGGGAGGGAGGGACCGGCGGTCAATAGTTTCTTATCAGGATGGATCATACCATATGTTATTGTCTGCCAACACGGGCAATTGGCGTCCCTTAATTTAGACAATCGACGTCGGACTAAATTATTGGGCTGTATAATAGACTATAGAATAGACCAAATGTTTTTCGTTGTTAGCACTTACAATTCCAAATTCCAATGTGTTTTTGATTCAATTTGGCTGTTTCTGACCTCCGTGATACCCACCCCCACCTCTGTTGCTATGGCGACTACTGCAGTGTGAATTCGTGTTTGCCAGCATCTTTAAAAAGCGTTGGATGGATGTCTTTATTTTATTTTATAAGAAACAAGTGTTTCTTAGCGCTTAATTAAAAAAATCCCAACGAATTGACAACACTTGACTTGTGTCAATTAGTCAGTATTAGCCCATAATTAGCCCTAAATTATAGGCTAATAGGGCAGGCATATTTATGAACTAAACTAAACCAATGAATGAATTAAATCGTAATATACCGACTCGGTGTTGGTATTTCTTACAAAAGAGTGAGAATGTTGCAGTAGCCTAGCTAGCCTACATGCTATCTACCTAGGCCTACTTCATAGAGCTTCAAAGTCTAAAGTTATGATTTCACCGAGACTGTGAAATCATAACTTTATGATTTCACATGTGTTGACAACATTTACAGCCATGTCCCATGGATGAGAAGACTGGTTTTAGACTGGTTTTAGTGTGGCCTCCACAGTATCTGGGTGACTTCTCAGAACAGAACGGTAAATGTGCGTCCTGATTGAAGCCATCAGATTTCTTTATCTTCTTTCTCTGTCTGATTCATTTTTAAATGTCACACACGTCATGTCTGGTTTCTTTGATTGTCTACCACACACATACACACGTTTAATTATGTCTGGTTTTAATTAATTTCATGTCTGGTGTAAAAGGAGGTAGACACCTCGGCTTCGACAATGGCTCCCCCTACTGGATAATTGTAGTTTTTTTCTATTTTAGTAAAACAATATTGTTGGAGATGTTTGTATTCCAATCAGCTAGTTTTGCTCATTGATCATATTGTAATAATGTATTCTAATACGTTCAGGATCAACAACCACATACATTTGCCCTTCTACTCAGATGGTCTGTTTTAAAGCGTAGCCTACATTTGAGTGATATTTGAGGAAACATACATTAACATTCAGAAGCCTTTATTTGTTTCATAAAGTGCACTTGGAATAGTCTTGACCTCATTAAACCCCCACCTAATAAAATGTGCTGGGCAATAAACTCCAATAGTCTGGCCATTTGATTTGTGATCACATGCTCAATGTTACTGTATGCAAGAAACATGCATCAACATGCAACATATATTACATAATAAACACATATAATGATCATATATGACTATTGATTATATGACTAGAGGTTGCTTGCTACAGTTATTTAAAACTACCAACAGTTGGATTCTATTATTATGATTGAATACAAATCGATTGTCATATATTTGTGCTTTGAGAAGATTGTAATTCTATTATGGGAGGACTAGGATACTTGAGACTGAACCCTTGCTTTTCCCTCTCTAGGAGACGTTTTTGGGCAGATGATGCTGAGGCTCTGCTGCTGCAGTCTCTGGACCAGAAACAGTGGATTGATCTGCCCTCCCGGCTACCTCACCCCTACCACCACCACCCACTCAACACCCACCCACTCACCCACTCCCCACCCCCGACCAGCAGCGTTGCATAATAACGAGCCATGCAGAGCTCGGCCGGATCATCTGAATCATCAATTCGCAGGACAGTAGGACAGCAGCACAGCTCCATTGACGGTAATGTAACGGTTCGATAACGGTTCGGTCAGCTGACCAGGCGGTGACAGCCAATCAGTGCTATGAATCACATCTATTGACCGACATGTCGGGAGTCCGGGCACAACAACCCCTGAGCACTTAACCAAGCACTTAACTCGGCTGTAGGTTTAACTAAAACACTTAACTCAGCTGTAGGTTTAACTAAACACTTAACTCAGCTGTAGGTTTAACTAAAACACTTAACTCAGCTGTAGGTTTAACTAAAACACTTAACTCAAATGTAGGTTTAACTAAAGCACTTAACTCAACTATAGGTTTAACTAAAACACTTAACTCAGCTGTACGTTTAACTAAACACTTAACTCAACAATAGTTTAACTAAAACACTCAGTCATATCCGGCCAAGCAACACGAATAATAACTGGAACACGATTGAAGCAAGAGCAGAATTTTTAATGTTTTAATTTAACTAGAACTAGTTTGGATGAAAAGACTTAACATGGAACAACATAGACTAAAATCAGTCACTTATGTAAAACATATCGTCAAGGCAACAGAAAGACAACTGCTTCCAAAATAAACACTGTATTCAACTGACATTTTTTGTTTGTTTTAAGTTTGCCACAGTGACCGGTAAGATCTTTCAAAGACTTTCAGAGAGAGAGAGAGAGAGAAAGAGAGAGAGAGTCTTTCTCTCTCTCTCTGTCTTTCTCATTTTTCTGTGGATCATGAACACACAGGATGAGAAAGAGGTGACAGTTTGTTTGGTGTAAAGTATGCTATAGTACAGGGATCAACGAGTCCGGCCTTTTTCGAGGCAGCGCATCGCAGTTTGCATTGGTTTGTATCGGGACAGTGTCATTGTTAGGAGTTTTTCACTCACTGATGTCATTTGAATCAGTCATCCTCCACTACGTTACACACAGTCCACGGTCCTTCAATGATAGCCAAGACGTTGCATCCGCTGAAATGTCGTCCGTCCGCGGTGGTAAATAGCAGCAGCATTGTATAAGTCACAGTGCATCCTTTCATCTGTTTAGTTTTTGTGTTTACAAAGGAATACTAAGGAGTACTGATGTAGTACATGAAGGTAAAAAAAGAGATTCAGTTTCCAGAGAGAAGGAAGATTCATGACAATATGAAAATATCTCTTATGTTTGAAGGTAATTGATCCATTGTGAAAGGTGAGCTACAGGAGGTTGTGTGGTGAGTCGTGAGGGTGGTTGGTGATGTCCAGTAGGATCACCGGCGTGCTCCGTTTAGCAATAGCAGAGGTTCTCTGCATTTTCTATTCTCCAACTTTTTTTCTTTTTAGCAGGAAACGAAACAATGTAAGAGAACATAACATACTGAACGCTACACAACGTAATACAATGCACGGATATACAATGTTTTGAAACACTAGCCAACACAAATTAACTCCCCTCGGTTATTTCTTTAAAGTGCAAAAACACAAGTAGTCGTACAGCAGCAATGCAGTTCCCCATCGCCACATTGTCAACATAATACACAGTCAAAATAGAAATACAAAGTCAATATCTCTCCTAACCCGATCTTTTTACAACCCTCTGAGATCCAAGATCCAATCTAGGCTAGTCTAGAGCTAGTCTAGAGTCTAGAGTCAACAGAAGCATAACACAGGCCTACGTACTAAGAGGTTGTTTTCTTTTGCATATGAAGTTTGCATAACAGAAGAAACAGGGAATAACAGCAGAAGGAAGCCCCAGTAACATAATATATTGTGGTATATCATGTGATATAACATACTAACTCCAACACATCTGAAGAATGAACAGCATGTTTTGGTTCTTGAACACGGTAAACACGGGAATATCGCACGGTGAGGATGTTTCGTTGAGGTCTGGTAGGAATGAATTCATTATGATACTGCGACGCTAAGCACAATCAATACACCTTGTTTTACCGAGCACAGATCCAACTTTCAACAGCGGGAAGCCATTCTTACAATTTCATTCAAAAATAAAAAATAAAAAAAAGCAAACACACATTAACAGATTTACATGCAAACCTGAAAAAAACCACACGGTAGAAAAATATAGAGTCGATTTCGAACATCGTACATGGATCTCTGAAATTAATCCCAGACACAAATGTTACAAACTATCCGTTTACAGAATCATAGTAGATGTCCACCACCACCACCACGCCAAACGTACACGGCTCAACTAAAGGCATTGTTTGGTTTTGGAACTGCTTTTCAATGTCAAAGGACTGTCAGAGTTTGGTTAAACTGTCATGACAGGGGAACTACAATACGAGGGAGAAGCGTACTAGCTTCCTAGCAGTGCATTGCTGTTCAAATCAAATGTTTACCTGTAAACAATGACTTTGATTACAGTAGTTCTGTTGTAATTCAAGCAGCATGAAGCTAACTCTGGCGAGGGTTAGTATGTACCTATTGAACGGCCTTGTGTGAACTATTAGACTATGAACAGGGCGTGATGTACAAAATTAGCCTTCAAAGTGTTGCTTTAGGTCTAAGTTAATCTATAGCTGACTGGCGCGTCAAATCTATGATTACCTTCATTGATTTGACTTGACACCAGCAGGCTGCTATTATGGCATCAGTTGCACTTCACTGCTATATTTAGCCATCTGTATCACAGTCTCAATGCTATCTACGACAGTCTACACTCTGAATAAGGTTGTTTTTTCTAATCAAACTTAGTCAATCAAACCCGTTTTCTTACAGGTCAATCATTTATTTATTTTGCGTTGAATGTGGAATGGGTTTCCCTTACACTTTGATTCCCTTTTTTGAAAAATCTCAAACGCTGCCTCAAGTGGATGACTGACTCCCCTTGTCAGCAGACATCTCTTTTGGTGTGAAGACATCTCATCTCATCTCTCATCTCTGTCTGAAATGCTCCTCTGCCCCCCCCCCCCGAAACAGCCTGTACCAACGCTGATGCTCCTCTGCCTCAGTCCCGATTCACCCTCGACTGACAAGCTGTCTAAATCCTTAAAGACAAAACAGTTGTAAGTGAAATGTGAGGCTTTTGTGTTCAAAGCTGAGGAGAGATAATAACAAGAAGTCAAGTCATTCACAGTTCTGCTCAAGGGCTTCAGAAGTAGCGAGCACGTCAGAGGTGTACAGCATGTGAAACGTAATCCGCCACATACATACATACATAGTATTTATGGTATTGGATTGAATATCTGCTCAAATCAAAACACACTTGATCAATTGCATACAAATAGGCTATTAATTAGTTGATCCAAGGGCAAGGGTAAGGCTGTGATGTAAAAAGAAAAGGCAATTCTATTAACATTTAGATTACAGAGATCATTTTGTACGTAGAGATTTCTCGACACTATAAAATATAATTGGATTTGAATCGCACGGTTTGTTGCCCTGTGGAGACATATTTGAACAACATGGTCTTTCCTTCCCCGAATCCACTGTCACAATATTCACTTCCTGTCCATGCATGTGCACACAGGGCTTATGCGTGTGCACGCTATGCTGACATTGGGAAGAGGCAATGCACAGTAATCGCATTCATGAAGCACAAATCCTCAAAAAACTGTTTATCGACACACAGGAAGGGTTTCACAGTGAAGGGGGGGACGGCCATCGGTCAGATCGATGGTTTTGTATTAAAAATGCATAGTATTAAAGAGAGGTCAGGATGTAGTTGATCAATACCGAGGGAAGATACCGGAAAAATACTGATGAGGCTGCTGGGAAAAAACGCCTGGAATCCAACTACTTTTTTTCTGCAATAAGTCTAGTTTTCTCTTCAGCGCTGTGTTCTCGTCATAACTTTATAACCTTGTTAATTTCATTAGTTTCATTCACCTTTAAGAACAAACAATAGGACATTGTAAGAAATAATCTGTCAAGCCTTAATTCAATCATAAAATGACTAATTAAGTAATGGAAGATTGATGGAGAGATACAACAAAAACTGTGAAATATAAATGAATACTTTTTGCTCACGTCTCATAGTGTCTTTCGTTTCTAAATGAGTAAATGTAACAGCGTGTCCTGGAAACCCCACGGCCCTCTTGACCCGTGATCACTTCGGTTTCCCTGATACAATACAAGGTGAACATTTAGACAAACAGCAGCTAGGTCAACAGGAATGTGAATGTGTTCTTGTCTTTGATTCTCACTGATATTCACATTGTTTATAATGAACGAACGTATAATGAATGTACCGTAGACTCACGTTATGAGTCTTATCGTGTGTACATGATAACAAACGCTGCCTGGGTTGAAAACGTGTGGAGATTTAAAGCACAGTATGTAATAAGCATGTACCTGCAAATTGACACACATACATACTTAATATGGATCAGGAACATAATATCGTCTGGGTTGAAGTACTGTGAGTGCGGACCAGTAGTAACAGTAGTAGTAGTAGTAGTAGTAGTAACAGTAGTAGTAGTTTCACAAAATGTGTGATCGTACTGATTTAAAAAACGTGAGTTTGCACTTTGATGCACGTTATCGATGAGAGATTTTAAGTACGTACGCAGCACTTACTAGTACGCAGTATTATTTTTAAATAGATTTAAAGAGGTTTATCTACAGTTAAATACAGTTACAGTTACACACTGGACCAGTTGTATTGGTTATTGATTAAGCCCGGTTTAATTAACTACTACTAATTGTGACCTTTGTAGATAATCTTTACTGTACCAATTTGATGTTTCTGACCACATCTGTTGTCCCAGGGGTAAACAAATACAATTAAATCAATACAAATGAATGTAATAGTATTGGAGTATTGGAGAATGATTAGACAAAAACAAACACAGAAAGTGCTTAGCAACCTGGTCTCTGTCGCTACGACGTGCCGATTCATCAGCATGGCCGCCATCTTTGATTTGTCGTGTGTGTGCTATTTCTTTTTCAAACAAATAAACAAACAAGCGAACAAACAAGCAAACGTAGGGAGCAGAGGAGTACAAGACTGATGGCTGACTTTCATAAGTCTGTATGTTGTCTTATTTTTCATGCATGTGTCGTTTTTGTCAAGCTTCAGAAATGAATCGCTATATTTCTATATTTGCTGTAAATGCACGTTATTAGAGAAAAAAACTTAAATAAATAATAGATAATATATCTAAGAGCTGAACAACAGGCCTCTTTTTGTTAAAAGTCGACCTTAATGCAGCGAACAGTGATGTAGCAGTCCTGAAGTTAAATGGACCAATCAGAACAAGCGAGTCCTCCATCCTGTTTGTGTATCAGAGTCTCACAGTAGTAAAAGTGCAGTATGTGTTCAACACTGCAGCAGTCAGCCAGCATCCGGGTGGACAATGTACCTTTTAACGTTCACATGACTTACTGTTCCAAATCACATGGTTTAACCTTTCATTACATCACTGCTCCGCTACCAAATGTGATGTGTAATGTAGATTAACGTTTAGCTCTCGCTCTAGCATACGGAGACACTTTAAGTCTCCCTCTAACTCCCTAACTACCTCCCTGTAACTCTTTATTCCCCTCTCTCTCTCTCTCTCTCTCTCCCCCCCCCCCTCACCTTCCCCCTCTCTCTCTCTTTCTCCCCCCTCCCCCCTCTCTCACTCTTGCTCCCTCCCACCCTCTATCTTCCTCTTTCTCTCCCCTCCCCTCTCCCTCGTTCTATCACTCCCCCCTCTCCCTCATATTTCTCCCCCCTCCCCCTCTCATTCCCCTGCCCCTCCCCCCCTTGCTCCCCCCACTCTCTCCCTCATATCTCCCCCTCTCTTTCCCCCTTCCCTCCTCCTCTCTCCCCCTCATATCTGCACCCCCCACTCCCCTCACACCTGGGTCTCCAGTCCACTGAGTTTGGGGGTGAGGATGCGTGGCGTGACCCCAGAGTTGAGGTCATGTTCAAACTCCAGCAGCTGGCCCATGAAGTTGAGGTTGGGAGAGACGACCGGCCGCCGCCCGTGCACGTACTTGTAGGCGTCCGTCATGGTCATGAGCGTGTGCTTCATCAGGTAGGCGATGACCACGGTGGCGGAGCGCGACACGCCCGCCTGGCAGTGCACCAGCACCCCCTTCCCCGTCTGGTGCGCCTCCTCTGTAGAACAAACAAACACATTACATCATGCTTCTAAAACAAACAACAACAAACACATTACATCATGCTTCTAAAACAAACAACAACAAACACACATTACACCATGCTTCTAAAACAAACAACAACAAACACACATTACATCATGCTTCTAAAACTGTTTTAGAATGTTGTATGTTGAATGTTGTGAATGATGTATTACATCATGCTTCTAAAACAAACAACAACAAACACATTACATCATGCTTCTAAAACAAACAACAACAAACACACATTACACCATGCTTCTAAAACAAACAACAACAAACACACATTACATCATGCTTCTAAAACAAACAACAAACACACATTACATCATGCTTCTAAAACAAACAAAACAAACACACATTACATCATGCTTCTAAAACAAACAACAACAAACACACATTACATCATGCTTCTAAAACAAACAACAACAAACACACACGACATCATGCTTCTGAAACAAACAATAAACACATTACATCATGCTTCTAAAACAAACAACAAACACACGTTACATCATGCTTCTAAAACAAACAAACAAACACATTACATCATGCTTCTAAAACAAACAACAACAAACACACATTACATCATGCTTCTAAAACAAACAACAACAAACACACATTACATCATGCTTCTAAAACAAACAAACAAACACATTACATCATGCTTCTAAAACAAACAACAACAAACACACACGACATCATGCTTCTGAAACAAACAAACAAACAAACACATTATAATGTGTTTGTTTGTTTGTTTTAGAATGTTGTATGTTGAATGTTGTGAATGATGTATACATCATGCTTCTGAAACAAACAACAACACACACATTACATCATGCTTCTAAAACAAAGAAACACATTACATCATGCTTCTAAAACAAACAACAACAAACACACATTACATCATGCTTCTGAAACAAACAACAAACACATTACATCATGCTTCTAAAACAAACAACAAACACACGTTACATCATGCTTCTAAAACAAACAAACAAACACATTACATAATGGTTCTAAAACAAACACACACATTACATCATGCTTCTAAAACAAACAACAAGAAATACATTACATCATGCTTCTGAAACAAACAAACACATTACATCATGCTTCTAAAACAAACAACAAGAAATACATTACATCATGCTTCTAAAACAAACAACAACAAACACACATTACACCATGCTTCTAAAACAAACAACAACAAACACACATTACATCATGCTTCTAAAACAAACAACAAACACACATTACATCATGCTTCTAAAACAAACAACAAGAAATACATTACATCATGCTTCTGAAACAAACAACAAACACATTACATCATGCTTCTGGTGCTGTAGGTGAGATTTAAGAGCCATCCTCATTTGAGTATAACTTGTTAGAAATGCCAG
>OOFB01016881.1:3819-15103 GCA_900323305.1 Trachyrincus murrayi | reverse complement strand
TCTCAACACATCCTCTGAACTGCACGGCCATAGCTGATAAAGTAGGAAGGCGGGCGACAGGGTCGTTCTTGACATGGTCTCCAAAACATCAATAATAGTAGGCATAGTGCGAAGGTCGACAACATTGTATGGGCTTGGGAGTCAAGTCAAGTCAGTTTTATTTGTACAGCCCTTAATCACAGTTACAGTCTCAAAGGGCAGGTCATATATTCATGACACCCCCTAACCCTAGCCCCCCCCAAAGGGCAAGAAACAACTCTGGAGCGTCAACATGAACAAACGTCGCGTAGTTGACACAAGTGTACTCTTCTTCTTCTTCTGCTTTGTGCTTATTGGCGGATCGCAAACCAACTAGGTGCATACCGCCACCTACTGTATCGGAGTGTGTAGATACACAAGTGTACTCGGGTACGTGCCCAACATTACTAATGTAATGTTGGGCACATACCCGGGCACGGTACGAATCAATCGTACCTAATGTGAAAGCGTCCTGACAGCCACTCAGCCTGCGGCTCACAGCCCTATACATTCACTTGTAAGAACAACTTTTAATTAAAGTAACTTACTGGTGTAATTTTAACTTGTTTGTGGTGTAAACAGTCTATGGATTAGTAGTTTTCATCTTGATTTATTTAGCACTCTTCAGACTAAATGATAATTCTGTATAATCCAATATAATACTGTTCTCATTTTCTTTTGATTGGTATCACTTTACAAATCTGATGCCTTGTAAACTTGTAAAGTAATTAAGTCATTTTAGCAAATGTCATAGCTAGTAATAATAATTTGTTTTTCCATACACTTTCAACATGGGATGGCAGTGACCAGAATTCAATATGGTAAGATGAGAACTACTAAGACCATACACTGTTTAAGCCTACTGAAACAAACTTTAGGACAGGGCGAATCATTGATACGGCCATTTTAATCCATCAATTAATTCGTTCATTTCTCCATTCATTCAAACGGCCCTTTCCAAACCTCCTGGCAGGTGTGAGCGGGAACTGGATCGAGATCGCCTACGGTACCAGCAGCGGGGCGGTCAGGGTCATAGTTCAACACCCGGAGACGGTGGGCTCGGGCCCCCAGCTCTTCCAGACCTTCACCGTCCACAGGAGCCCCGTGACCAAGATCATGCTGTCTGAGAAACACCTGGTGTCGGGTAGGGTCACATGGGAAGGTTGGGGGGGGGTCACATGGTAGGCTACTCTATTGGTGCTCAAGTAAGGTACTACATCTGCTACAGACATGACACATAAATAATACCTCATTGCATCATGTGACCTGAGTTTTTTTTACCATGGCTCAGATGTGTTGCTTGACTTAAACACGTATATATATATATACAGTATATATATATATATACCGTATATATATATAATAGTTAGAAATGTTCCTAAAAGCAGGACCAAAAGTGAAGCTCTCTCACCCTTAGAAACACTGTTCCATCATGGCCCCGGGTCTCCTACCTTTAACCTGCCGTATGTCCTTCATGGGTTCCTCCTTCTCCTCCACGTCTGTCTCGTTGTTGTGTTAAGTGTGCGCTGACAACAACCACGTCCGGACATGGACAGTGACGCGGTTCAGAGGGATGATCTCCACCCAGCCGGGCTCCACGCCGCTGGCCTCCTTCAAGATCCTCTCCCTGGAGGAGACGGAGAGCCACGGCAGCTACGGCTCCGGGAACGACATCGGTAGGGGGGGGTGTGTGTGTGTGTGTGTGTGTGTGTGTGTGTGTGTGTGTGTGTGTGTGTGTGTGTGGGAGACGAGGAGGATGGATTAAGCAGGCCGAATAGGTGCTCTGGATGAGTCTATGAATGTCACAGGGAAGCAAAAGCACTAACAGCATAATATCTAATTAAGAAAAATTCTCACCTTCAAATATAAAAACTTAGAAGGCCGTAGTAATTAAAAACATGTGTTTATGGCTCTAATTTCCTACAGAACAGCAAAGGCCATTATCTTTTCGAATCAACAGAAATGCCATTTTCCCCAGCCCAAGATCAATTCACTGTAGCCCACTACAGGAGAGAAGAAGGGAGCCCAGAGGAAGAGTTAATGGCTAAAGATGGATGGACAGAAGGAATGCTAATTGAAGTTAGTTGTTACGGGACATCATAGTGACCGTTTGTGTTGTTCTGCTCGCAGGTCCGTTTGGAGAGCGAGATGACCAGCAGGTGTTCATCCAGAAGGTCATTCCCATCACCAACAAGCTCTTTGTCAGACTCTCCTCCACTGGGAAGAGGTACACAGTCACTCTCTCTCTCTCTCATTAGCCTTTATGTTTATCTCTCCATCACTCCAGTCCTCTGAATGTGGAAGAAGATGACGGGTGCACATTATGAATCTCTTTTGTTAGAAAAACCTTTGAAGTGTAAGTGAACCCCCTGTTTCAGCTCGAATTCGAACACTGAGATTTAAAAAAAATGCGTTTTAGGCTAAGAGTTCTAAGAAGGAGGGGGGATGTGTTATCCCCATGGTTACGACCCACGGCAACTGTGTGTGTGTGTGTGTGTGTGTGTGTGTGTGTGTGTTTCAGGATCTGTGAGGTGCAGTCAGTGGACGGGACCACCATCTCCTCCTTCATGGTCCGGGAGTGTGAGGGTTCCAGCCGGATGGGGTCGCGACCCCGCCACTACCTGTTCACTGGCCATGGCAACGGAAGCATCCAGATGTGGGACCTGACCACAGCCATGGACACTGCTAACAAGGGAGAGGAGAGGAAGAAAGACGGTCAGTGTGAGAGAGAGAGATATTTTCGTGATTTTCATCAAGCATTTACATTTTTGCCGAAGATAGTACAACTTCCTATTTATTGAAATGTGATATTTGCTGTTGAGCTCTTCTGGGGGTTGTGTGCATATGATTTTCTGAAACCTGATTCGTCTTTCAAAAGATGTGGGCGGGCCTTCAGAGGAAGAGCTGCTGCAGTTATTGGATCAGTGTGACCTGAGCACCTCCCGCTGTGCCACGCCCAACATTAGCCCCGCCCCCTCGGTGCTGCATCACACACGCCTTCGAGAGTCCTGTTCAAGGTTAGAAATCTGATATTAATCCAGACGGGGTATAGACACAAACAAAGCTAAAATAAAATCACTTCCTGCACCAATTATCATTAGTTATAATCCAAATACTGATAGTGATTGCAGTGATACTTAACATAAATAATCCATACAATATCTTGCTATCAGCATCTGCTTGGCTGACTTTTCCCATTTTAACAACTACATTTTCTCCATGGATGCCAGTCTCCAGCTGCAGGCTCAGCAGGCCCTCCCAGAGTCTCAGGCCACCTATGGAGCCGTGAGGCCCTACAGAGAGAGCCCCCTGCTGGCCAGAGCCCGGCGCACAGAGTCCTTCAACAGCTACCGGTAAATACATTCAATCACTTGTGTCTATCTGAATGCCTTTCCGTTAGTCCATTTAGCGGCTTACCATTTCATGCTTCACCGTGGGATCCAACGATCCGTCTTTCTGTAGAGACTTCCAGAACTTCTCTCTGAGTCGAGGCCTTCTGGAGAACCCAGGTGGGACCGCCTCCAACCTGGGCCCCAGCCAGGCCCCGGACGCCCGCCGCTCGCTCTGTGACTTTGGGCCGGAGGACGGCGACCGGAGGGCCTCGGCCCTGGAGTTCTGGGGAAGCCGCGCCGCTAGCTCCAGCTGCGCGCTCAACGCCACCGCCGCCGCCGCTCTCCCCGGAACGTCAGCGGAAGGCGTCCCGGAATCCCCGCGGCAACCTCCCGACAGCCCCGTCACCGGGGGCGAGGTTCGGCGCAAGCTTCCGCCCCCTCCACCGGAGGACGGCGAGGGTCCGGGGGAGGGCGGGAAGGCGGAGGGAGGGGGGAGGAAGAAAGGGATGTTGGACGGAGGGTTGTTTCTGAGCAGGAAGAGGGCGCCCGCCATCCCCCACCTCTCCTCTGTGTCCTCCTCCACCGCCGGCTCCGACGGCGGGGGCAGCGACTCCTCGGCCACCGCCTCCCCGTCCCCCACCAGGCTGGCCTCCGCCACCTCCCCCCGCCACAAGAAACTGTCCTCCGAGGCCTCCAATCAGGACAGCAGCCTCTAGCCGCCACGCTGTCCCTCCCCTCCCTTCCGTGGGTCAGCGGGAAGCCTCTCAGAGTGGACAGACCGTAGCTTTACCAACGGGGGGACTCATTTTCACATGGTTCCTCATGTGAAAATGAGGAACCAAGATGGCCACTTCCCAAGCTCTGTTGAGGAGTGTGAGATCTGACGCAGTTTGACAGTGTAGGCTGTGGTGACTTTAGGGGGGCATACAGGAGCATCTCTTAACCAAATTATACTTGGCTACATTATTGCTTTCTAACTCATTAATTTGCACCTAGTTCTCTGTGTTACGACCTGAGTGGTGTGGCTTCAATGTGCAGCATCTGTACTTGAGCTTCTCTGCAAGAATACAACTCATTCAGGAGGGACTGACAATGGCTGTAGAGGACAACTCAGACATCACACGAAGGCCTGCTCTTCTGATATCAATATGCCAAGTACCGATGAGTCTCTTCCTCAGTCTGTGTCCTCTGCTGAATCATTAGAATAAGGAAAGGATCCCCGGTTTACATCATACTATTGGCAGCTTGGAACTAAGTGAAGAAAAAACCTTCTAGCACAAAGAAGCGCTGGTCACAACACTACAGACCGGCTGTGTTGGATAGGAATTTGATACGTCATGTTTCTAGACGCATCTTTGGGGCATCTATCATTAACTTATGCTATTGGGGATCTGTAATGCTGATCTCCCCACATATCCCTTATAGTGAATCCTTCTTTTATGTCACCATGACTAACTGGAACAGGACCAGTGGCTTCAGCCTGACAGGCAAGGAGCTGCTTGGGCATTGACTTTGCTTGATTGAGATTTATCTTCTTCGTTTCCTGAAGAAATAGGGCCGCCATGCTGTTTTTGATGTCAGTAGTTCTCTATTTCAATGGACGTGTCCAAGGCCTTTGACACAAAGTATACATCATCTGACAGACAGCATGTCTAGCCTTTCCCAAAGATGACCGCAAGATTTCCAACACTCCTCCATGTTTGTGATGGCTAATGGCCCTGAAGCAGCTCCCTAAAAATGAGCTTGTTGGCAGTTAGTTGGCTGGTTGTTAGACAGACTAGTGCTTTGAGGGTATGTTTCAACAGCCACCACTGGTGTCATTGACAGCTACTTAAAGCCATGGTTCCTCTTAGTTCGGTATGACAATCGGATAGTCGTGACTGTGGAGCCAACAGCAGAAAGTCAGTGGTTTGAGAGCCAGTGTTGGGTCCTGGGTTTATCTCCGCTCTCATGTTTGGGCCACTGAGAGAATCCCACTGTGATTGACAGCTCCGTTTCTAAGAGTTTTGAACCATGGCAACCCACAAAGTAAAGGTTAAACTGTTGTAGCCTCATTTGTATTTCTCACAAACCGGTACTTTCCCCACCTGAAGTCTCATTGGTACCAGACTATCTTTAACTACACTGTCATTTCAAGTTCTTTGTTAATGGAGGATAAGGCTGTATTGAGACTTTGACTCGTGTTCCACAGTAGCTTGCTTTGAGCTGTGTTTAAACACAGGAAAACACAAAACATCAGATTTTATTACTTGATGGAATAGATCAAAAACTATTTTTATAGTGCTGTAAATGGGGGGCAGGGGGTTTGCCAATTGATTTATTTAAATTTTATTGTGGCCTTGTTTAAGTTATGAAAACGCATATATATACCAACATGAATTGAATCGCTGTCATGTACCTGTATAAATGTAGCCGTGTTCAGTCATTTTCACTATATCGCTGCTTTAAAAAAGTACACTTGACTTTACACTTTACTTTACACTCACCCTTAGTACTAGTGGCTACACTACATCACTTTAGCAATTCTCCTTTCGGGAAGAATGATTTTTTGTTTGTGTGTCTTGTTAATACATTAGAGGTTTAATTGATCATAGTGCCTTATTTCCCTTGCTTGAAAATATTTGCTGTGACTTTTTGTCCTGCGTGTCCTAGGCTTATTGTAGACGGGGCATATTGTAGGGCATAATACTGGACTGCTGTGTAGCACTGAGCAGAAACCCATTGAGTTGGAGAGGTCTTGGTGGATCAGTATCATTTGGATTTTGACTGGACTAGTTGCTAATTTATCAAACATTTGAGAGGATATAGCAATATTACCCTGACTACAACACCAGAAGTTCCTCATCTCAGCCCCTTTCTGCTACTGGATTAGTTGAGGGCAGGTGGCTTGTGCTGGATCAAGTTGTTGGCTGGATAATATTTAATATTAGAATTAGTCGATATGGTTTCGAGGCATTCCAGAAGCATCTTCTGTCTGTCTCTCTCTGATCGTCTGCCTGATAGGATCGGACGGGTGAAAGCAAAATGGCAGCAGCCTTGATCTATACATCGTCGTGTTATTTGAAGCTATTTTCTGTTTTGTTTAGTCTGTCGGATGCCCTAGCAGTTATCCACGACCACGGGCGGCATTTGTTATTCACGAAGGTACAAAATAAATGTCCTTTGACTTGACACACTGTTTTCTCCCCTGATGAGTGTTTTGAGCAGTGATGCGGGTACAACATGCCCTCATTCGCATGGCGGTGAAAGTCAAGTGGTGGCTTTGTCACCAATTGAAATATATGAAGTAGATTTTAGGGCATCACTTGTCATTATTGGTTTGTGGACATGTAACTGTACAAATATGTAAATCTTCATATGAAAACATATTCAACACGATATCGTAGTTTGTATACATTTGACGTGTGGCTAATGTCTTGTCTATAACCTTCTGCGTGAACTCACATATAGCCTATATTGATATGATCATGCTAATGGACCTAACATGCATTGCACTCACATTATGAAGACCGAATCATGAACCTTATCTTGAGTATCTCCATGAGAATGATATGAAGTATGAGGTGGGGTCTTGTGCTTGGTGGGCTTCACCCTCTGTCTGTCTGTCTGTTCTCTGGCTATGTTTACACTGTATCCCCCAGCCAGACACATCCACCTTTTTATTATGTTACCTGTACGTTCTGTCACTTGTATGTTAAACTGAAGTGTGTTGACATTGACTCGTCAGGCTCCGATGCAACTAAAGGGACAGTACTATACTATAATATTTTACTATAATATACAATTTACACTTTATTTGGACATTCAAACGTTTAGAAACGTATACATTCATATTATCCTCTAATATATATATTTTTCTTTTCTTTTTCACGTTCATTGAGGGAGGCTTGCTAAATATTCATGAAGCCATGCTTTTTGGTCCAGTTTGGCAGCAAAAGTTACCACAGCGATTGAGCATTTTAAGTCATGTAAAGATTGTATTTGGACATGGATATGGTAGGGATGATGTTAATAATGAGATGATAACTATGAGATGACCAATCTATTGCGCAATAGAAAACCCAATGTTACATTTCCTTCGCATGCCCCTTTAATGCTTGGACAAATCGCCAAAGTGTATGACCTTTTTGAATACAAGAGTGTGTGTGTGTGTGTGTGTGTGTGTGTGTGTGTGTGTGTGTGTGTGTGTGTGTGTGTGTGTGTGTGAGAGAGAGAGAGACACTACTGCCTCCTATCACTCCAGTAGCCCTCGCTCCCTCTGTGGCTGACAAGAGCAGTGAATGTTTTAGCGGTGACCTTGGTGTGTGTTTGTTTGTTTGTTTTTTTGCGTCCTTGTGCGGAGGGCGTAGTTGTGGCTGCCGGTTAGTTGGTTAGTTAGTATCCACCCTGTCCGCTCCGTGGCCCCTCCAGGGCCGAGGGAGCAGCTGCGATCAACACATGGGTGGCCAATGGTTGTTTAGAGTGTGATGATTGTATGTGAAGAAGCAGAGTGTTTACAATGGGCTGCACGTCAGCATCCCAGTCACGTAAACCTTGTCATGTGAAGAACTTCACATCACCAAGCCCTATTTACACTGCAGTTTATTTTTCTCTCTCTCTCAACTACATGCGACCCGAGTGTTTTAACAGACGCTGCAGAAGGACTAACAAATGTAGCTGCTACATTAGCGCAACGTGTGTGTGTGTGTGTGCGCCTCTCACTGTAATAATCAATGTTCAGACATTGACATTTGGACCTTTAACACTTAAAAGATGAAGAGTACCATCTTTAAACTGTGTGTGTGTGTGTGTGTGTGTGTGAGAGTGTGAGAGAGATTGGTTGGTTTGAACTGCTGCTGCTTCTGCATAGTGACCTCTCCTTTGTTTGGTGGAGTAAAACGATGTTAAGCTGTCATGAAGTGTCCGCCTCTTTCTTTACCACGGTCATTCATTCAGTGTTCCCCACATCAGATGAATCCTAAAAAATAACAGTCACACTATAAGGGTAGTGATACACTGTATTGAATGGTCAATCATAGTGATACTGACATGTCTAAAGTCATGTATGAAGAAGCCACCAGATGTGATATTGTCACCATACCTAGCTTGTTTATTGACAGGTAGGCTACAGCGGTGGATATTCAGGGAGCATCGGCCTACGAGTCCAAATGAATTCAAAGTGAAGGAAATAAAACAATAAAAAAAAAAAAAATCTGTCTGTCACGTCTATTTCCATCATCTAATAATACATTTATCCAACCAATTTATAAATACGGTAATACTGCCTCTGTAAAAAATACAATACAATAAGCTCTTCACGTCTTTACACATCAACACGAAAGCACACATCATTTGCTACTTTGCGCTCGCTCAACAATAAACCAGTTCAATGTTATTCTACGCGCTAAAGGCCCACCTCACATCCAAATGTAAACACAAGGCTCCGCCTGCACAACAAGACACACACTCGTCGTTAAATTATCCAACAGTTCATAATAAAGGGGCTAAATTATACAATAGTTACATATACACATGTACGGATAGATATGTGGAACAGGCATGGACTAAAATATCTCATATTGGCCTCTTTATGTGTAGTAAACCAACCACCACTAACAGCTGAGGCTGCATCTCCCCGCCACACTTAAGACAGTTACAAAGAATTGGCATTTTCATACAAAAGTACTTATTGGTTAGTCTAGTAAGTCTACTAGGCACAGGTATTAATACATTGGAAAGGTTGACACAAGTTCCATATAAAGCAATGAGCACCCACCCTAGACAGTCATCTATCTCTCTCTCTCTCTCTCTCTCTCTCTCTCTCTCTCGCTCGTAATAATGCAATGGTAATACACTTCTACAACACAAGCCTGTGAGAGCATCTCTGTTTAAGGTTGCTGAAGGTCGATGACTCACCAAATACACTACTATTACTACGAGTATTATTTAGTATTCCGCAGACGTTTTTTCTTACAACGTGACTTACAGTGACTTCAGATGCAGGTCATTTTTTTTTTCACGAGCAGCCATCTTGCTCAAACATACCTACAGGTAGACTGCGGACGGTCCGAGCCACGACACTATCCTGCTGTTTGTCCCGCTGAGACCAAAGATCTCTTTCACAACTGTAGATCTGTGGTTTGGTTGTGTGCTACCTCCTACCGGTGGGGGTGGGTGGGGTTACAGGTGGGGTTACAGGTGGGTGTCGGTGAACAAGGTGTGGTCCTTCCTCGTGGAGCTGAAGGCTTTGATGGCGTCTACAAACTCATCTTCCTCCACGTACTGAAAAGAGACAACACAACGCGGCGGTCAGGAGAGATTGGCTGGTTATTATGGTCTGTTACAGCTTGACGTGTTGCAGTACACAGCCTCTTGTATGTGTTATAAAAGTGTTGGGACACCAATGAGACGGAACATTTTGACGGTTGTGTTCGTTACTTTCTGTTAGCTAGGAGTCTTTTATTACTCCACACAGACCTCTATGTTCCATCCTCTGCAACCGTCACACACACACACACACACACACACACACACACACATACACACACACACACACACACACACATACACACACTCAGGGGGGGTCATAGCAAGGTCAGGACACACTAATCATTGTCTGCATGTACATGTGGCCCACGGTGAGATAAGCAGGCTTGCATGCATGCTCTCCTCCAGTCTCACCAGGCCAGCGTCCTGCGCCAGAGGGTTGTCCCAGCTTCCTTCCTCCATCAGGGACTTCCTGTCAATCAGCTGGCTGACACTGCGGTGCAGGGAATGCTGGGAGAAGGCATGGCCCAGGTCTGATTGGTTGGGGACGCGCAGGACGGACATGGGGCTGAAGCGCGAGCCCCCGCCGATGATCTTGGTGTCCGTCAGACCCTGGGACACCGTCATGACACTCTCAGAAACCACTCACACGCTCCTGTTCACGCCAGCAGCTTTAGACTTAGCCTAGGTTAAATATGTACTGCATTATGTGTTAGGGTGTGTGATAATGTGATTTATATTAAAATAAAAAAAGGGATGGATGGATGTAAATGTAAATAATACAAATATATGTGGCTTGGTGAAATAAATCCACTAGGTGGTGCTCTACTACAGGAAACCGTTGGGGCTGGGGAGTTGAGATCTGGGAAGACGTGTGATTGAAATGGGGTCTGTTGTCTCCGCTCTTGACTTCTGTATTAACCAATACCAGCACAGCAAACATACACAACATGCAATACCGCAACAGAAAACTGGATCATAACAAAGAGCAGTTCAATATGCATCGATAAAAGCGACAGACATTTTACTTTGAACTCCATAGCAAGTGACTCCCTCGAAGACAATGAATTGTGGGTTTGTGTGAACACCGGCTGTTCTCTACGTCCTAAGTACTTCCCCGTCTTCAGTCTGAAGCAAAGAAAACATGCCCGTCTACATTCTAGCACATGCACATTGCAAACACGCACACACACACAAACACACACACACACACACACACTGACATGCATGCACAAAACATAACCGCATGCATGGATGCACAGGACCATTGAAGCGACCCATGCGAGCGGGTGGATCCCCTACCTCTGTGTACACAGTGTAGCTTTTAAGTGTAACGTTGCTGACCTCGACATGGTCTGCCACCGTGTCAAACTGCCAGGGAAGGGGGTGGGGGAGGGACAGTAAAGTACAGTCACAGGGTTACTAGCAGTGGGTACAGAGAGACAGCCTTACTGTGGTGCAGGGCTGGTGTAGGGGGCGGCCAGCCAGGAGCACTGAGCTGAGGTGATGCTTAGAACACAGCTCAGGACAGGGCCTCTGGAAGAGAGAGGGAGCCAATGATAGAGAGGGAGAGATAGATGGAGAGATAGATGGAGAGAGAGATAGGTAGAGAGATAGATGGAGAGAGAGGGAGATAGAGGGAGAGATAGATAGAGAGAGAGGGAGATAGAGGGAGAGATAGATAGAGA
>OOFB01016878.1:0-14778 GCA_900323305.1 Trachyrincus murrayi | reverse complement strand
GGGGGGGGGGGGGGGGGGGGGGGGGGGCCGGGGGGGGGGGGGGGGGGGGGGGGGGGGGGGGGGGGGATTAATTTCCCCACACAGACGAGACCTTCCCCGTAAAGAAACAGACACAACCGGAGCCACTTTACCGTTCTATTTACTTAATAGAATGGATTTAAAAATGAAGCCAACAAACAAACAAACATCCATAAAATGGATGTTTTATTATCGTCTAATTACATTTAACAGCACAACGAGCAACTGGGTGTCATTAACCCAACTATAGTTGTATTGGGCACCTTTGGTCGCCCAAAACGCATATGTCTGAATAAAGATATTTCACAGCCTATCAAATGCCTGTTGCTATGCAGTTTGTGTTGGCTAAACGTGATGCATGTCCCGACATCCATATTTGGTCGTGACCTTTTATGGTTCAGGGAACGTAATTAGCGCTCTTTGTTGTGGTGGATAGATGCGTTATACGCAACTAATTTAATGATGGCAATAGCCGTGAAAATATTTCAAATTTGCATACCGGCCCACAGTAACAAAAAGATTGAGGAGCCCTGGCTTTTATCCAAAGCGACTTAGTGAATTTCCGATGCTTGTCAGGAGCAGGTAGGGGTTAGGCATCTTTCTCGAGGAGGCCTGCGGACACTGGGGAGTGAACGCTGTACCTTTTCTATTTATTTAGTTTTCAAGAAAGAACAGCAACAATAACGACATACACTCCCTTCTCACCCTCAGTGTTCATATATTCAAATATTTAGTAAAGATAGGACAAATGAAATTACAATAAAACGTCATATCTAGGTATGCAAGTAGTAATACAAAATAAAAGGAACAAAATGCAACAGAAAATACACAAATTACACATTTGTGCGAGTGATAATATTACAGCAATTACATTTCCAGTACCGTTTAGCTGGGAGTCGTGCACCCTAGCCACGACACACTACTCACTATCCACACTATCCATACAATTCCTATACGATTGGACAGACCTCAGTCCTCTCCTCCTACGATTGGGCAGACCTCAGTCCTCTCCTCCTACGATTGGGCAGACCTCAGTCCTCTCCTCCTACCATTGGGCAGACCTCAGTCCTCTCCTCCTACGATTGGACAAACCACAGCAACAGTGGGTGCTTCCCTGTTGCCAGCTGACATAAGGGAACAGCCGCGGAAAATATGTAGTGTTTTACCTCGGAGGGACTGATCTTTTCATAAGTTCTTGAAAAAAACACAGCTGACATTTGGCCACCAGCGGAAGAGCAGATCCTCAGAGCGGCCGCTAGGATGGCTTCCTGCTGGGTGGGGGGGTTTCTGTTCAGGGGTTAATGGAATCTCCTTAACATTTCACCGAGGGCCAGTGTTCGTTTCTTTCAATTCAAACGTCTGTCTGGCTCTCCCTCGTCTTTAGTGCCTCATGAATCTCATTGGCTGTGATTAAGCGCTAATTATTTTAAAGTGACGGGTGATTCAGCATCTTCTGGCATCTTCTTGCTGTTCTTCTTTTCCTTCAAAATATTAATGCTCCCTCCTTTTTGAATCATTTAAATAGCTTTAAAAGCGTGATTCATTTATTCATGCTAAATGAGAATGCGTAAGTACACTTACAATTTTATGATGTATTTTTATCTACTTACACTACCCAAGTGTCAAAGAAGCTTTGGGGGGGATGATCAAATGTTCAATATGTCGTTCAGCAAACAGGGTATAAAAATAACAAAAAACAGGCAGGTGGTAACAGGGCAATTCAAATAACGTCACAACAGGATTTTTGGGTCCAATAGAGGTCCCTATCTTAACAGTTCCCAGTAGGGGAGTTTCATGTTGCTGTTGTCTCCCTTCTAAATTTCATTTTGTACATTAAAAAAAGCCCTTCTTGTTAAAGCAGCGATATTGCTTTGTGCTGTTCAGAGCCCACTTGTGTGAAGCGAGTCACTTGGGCAGCCATTCACAGGGAGAACATTTTCAGTCATTGTGCTCATGTTTCGTTGCGTTGACTAGCTGTTTTTGTCGTTGATAAATATTGTATCAAAAGTGCCAAATAATTAAACTGCGACACCCTTTGATGTTTTTTTTAATTCTGAGCTGCAGCAATCTGATATTTTACAGTCCAACAGCTAAAAATAGCTTCAAGTCCCCAATTGCAAATTATGCTTTAATCAGCGGTGCCTCTGGCATAGGCACTGCGTATACGAATATAACAGGACTCAAATGTATCTTTCTATTCTTGCTGTCTCTGTCTCTCTCTCTCTCACCACTGAGCAGCAAGTTGTTTGTAATCTGGATGCAACAACAAACAGCCACGATGTGTCAGAATTGCCATGACACAACGAGCACAGACAGAATAATCCGGCCTCCGGCTGTGAGACTGTGACTTTTCCTGTCAGAACAAGTCCTTTCCCCACCACAATGTATGCCAAGATTGGAACACCTGCCTGTGTTTAGATTTAGTTCTGTTCTTTTTCATCCGGAGGTTGTCTTCACCCTCCACTATTGAATTATAAGTCAGCACTCGCAGTGGGTTGTCTGGCAGTGTTCTCAAATAGTACATTTGCTAGTTTTATTACCAAGGCGAGGGTTGGAGGTTAGAGTTGCCCGCGGCAACCATATTCGTCCCCACTGTTGGCATCCACCTAATACCATGAACACCAGGGTATGTTGAGTGGCAAGGGTCACCGTGGAAACCCGTCCAACCCCAAAATATGGGGTAGGATCACCGTCTTTCTAAAACACAGCAACATGTTGGCTCCAGAAACTGGCTAGCTGGCTTAAATGTTAATAGCCACCCCCAGTTACGTCATAGCAGTTGGTTAGGACAGGGGTAAGGGTGAAGGACCCCCCTGTTGCTCTTTACTCAAGTCTTTGACTGGGAATATAAAAGTTGCCTGTAACAAAACGTCCATGCCACTGATATACTTTCCTGTTTGTCCCCGCGTCTGAGATTCCAGAACTTGAATTTATTAGTGAGTCTTTGCACTGCACAGGGATTCAAAGTGTTAAACCATGGCCAAGACTAGTTTTAATAAGACATGTTGCCTTTGTTTGTCTATTGGCGTTAATTAAATATCGTCTTTGAGAGGGAGCTAAATGTAATTTCTACCATGTCAAAGGCATGAAATCCTGCAAGCCGTTATCCCTTACATGTCTATAGACACAAAATAAAGCCTGGAAATATAATAGCGAGCCCTAGCAAGGACAAAAAGACAGCCTGAAATGCTTAGTGTTCAACATCGGTAATCAATCATTAAGATTACGTCAACAGAAGGCGTCCACATAGAAAATGAGATGCAGAGGTTAATTTGGCTTTTTAATTTGCTCTGAGCTATCTTTGCTGACCATTTCCATTCACTGCACAAACCCAGGTGTGTTCAATGTTAAATCAACCCTGAAATATTAACTTTACCATTAAGTTGTCATGTCCACACTGTTTATTCGCTCATCTTTGCATATTGCATGTCAATTAGTCATTTATATATACTTTTATACTAAAAACATTCACTGCAGAGGCAGAACTCAATGGCTGTGTCATACAATATTGGTTGGTAATATATAGTATGTTTTTAAAACTATGTGGGTGTCAAGGTGCTTCTGTCAACCTCTGTCTTATATCTACCTCTTTCTTACGCTTTAATGTCCAATTCATGCTAACATCCAAATCCATGTACCGGCATACAAAAATCATTTCAATGCTCTGGTCGTTCTCGAGTAGACGTTCTTCATAAGAATGTATTTTTCTCCCTTCCGGAAAGGGAGGGTAAAAAGTGAATCCAATATAAATTCTTTTTTTTGCATCATTTGAATTGGATCTCTCTCTCTAAGGGACCATATTATACAATGTCCTCTGTGGAGAATGTGAAGCTGTTTAGCGTTTACGGCCAAGTGCTGGTAGTACAGTGTTAACGGTGGTTCAGTATTCATAGTCTTTCCTCTCTGAGCGGTCCCCCGTTGGTTTCAGTGGACGGTCTGTCCGCTGTGCTGCTTTCCCCCGACCAGACGATGCGTACGTGAAGGGGTCTGTTCTACACCGGGCCGGACTGCGTGATGGAGGACCGTGCGTTGCCAATAAATCCTCTCGCGTGCCATTGATTGAACGTGCCGTGGAGGTGAACCGGACCGATGTCTGCCCACGCCATTCCATCCCGTAGAAAAAGAAGAATGAAATGAGTAGGCTGATATGACAGCACCGTGTGTTTTTAAAAAGGGATGTTCTGAAGTCTGCAGAGCTCTCATGAAGTAATCTTCTAAAGAGCTTTTTTTTCATAGATATATAAACGCAGTATTCATTCCTCTCCTTCGTCATAGACTGGCGTCTGTCAGTCTCAGACGGAGGTCTAATTATGCAGGTAGATATAGCTTCAGTTCCCGTCGGATCAAGGATTCACTCAATCAGCGCTTCGCTGGTTCTATGTCATCATTGTCGCGGGTTTGCCTTTCAAGCCATTCAGAAAGGATCAATGAGTGGAACAGACCTTTTTTCCAGCTTCGTTATTTGTGAGGTTTTATTGTATGCTGGATAAAGCCATACTTATGCTCACCAGCCCTGCAACAATGGATGCTGGCCGTTACTCCCCGGTGGAAACACAAAAGAAAGCATTTTTTTTTGCAGCAGGATGTGATTCTGTAATGATCTGTGTCTGTCTTCTCCTTAGTCTGTATGTTTGCATTGCTGAGGAATTAGCCTCTATTAACAGGTAATCCATTGTATTCCGTGAGCCAACACATAGCCATTAATATTTGTCTACTCTGCTTAATTAGAAAGATATGGCGAGAGTGCCTTGACCTACAAGAAGTCAATTCCAGTCAGTACATTAATACTTGCCGTGGTGTAGAATCAGCTTGGCAAGCTGAGTCTCGGGTGGATCCACGGAGTCTCGGGTGGATTCCACAAATACCAGGGTTTTATTACCCAAAGTCCATGGCTACATCAGGTCACCATAGAGCCATCACGATCTGACCTTCTTATCTTTGTTGTTGTTTTTGTTTTGTTTTCATACACAAAAAATATATGTATTAAAAAAATTGATCTCCATTATTGGTTTTTGGTCAAGTTTGGCCTAGCTTAGGAGTGTGTTAATTTGACCGGACGTGACGATTAAAGCTTGCTCTCTAACGTCTTAACAGGGTTAGGTAGTTCACGCTCCTTGCAGCGTGCACGTTAATAGAACGACGATGCACGTGAAGTGCAACAAACAAGAGTGAGAATAACCACCGTGTAAGTGAAGTCGAGGCTGTCGCTAAGGCCTGAAGGACCTTCATGCTGCAGTGTGAAGTCATCGTTCACTCGCTAACATCTCACAAAACCTGCCGCGCTGTGTATCGCTCGGGTCCGCACCTTCCGGACCCCTTCCTCTACACCACCCGCTCAAGTGTGACCGCCGTAGCGGTGAGACCTGGCGAGCTGTCATCCACATCCGCCATCGCTCCCCGTACAACATGCAACCTTTCCAGCTGTCACCACGACACCCAAGACCCCCCCCTACACACACACACACACACACACACACACACACACACACACACACACACACACACACACACACACACACACAGACATTGGGGACAACCTTCATATATACACACTCACTCTTACGCAAACCAAGAGTTTGATTTCCCTCGCTGGATAACCCCAGTGGCCCAATGTGCTGCCCCTGTATTGTTTTTTTTACCCCATTTTATTTTATGTTATGAAGTTGGAAAACATTGTGTCCCTACTCTGTGTGTCACTCTATCTCTTTACAGTGTTGGCCGATACACCTGCCCACCTTTTCTCCCTACGAGCCCCAAATGTAGTTAATTTACTGTTATAGCTCGAATTTACAGTTGCTCTATACCATCTAAAAGATTGGTGAGTGTGTGTGTGTGTGTGTGTGTGTGTGTGTGTGTGGGAGGAAGACTTAAACATGGAGTACCAGAAAGATGAGAGAGAAAGTTCCAATTTGTCTGTGTCCGTGCAATCACACTCAAAGAATCAGCCGGTCGATTGGGTAACCCAGGCTCCTCTTTAATGTCTCTATATGAATCTAATTAGCTCTCCAATATGACGGGGAAGTCGTTATGACCTCCCTGTCAAGTGGAGAGCGTGCTAATTGATTCAAACAATAGATACACAAGCCCTAAACCCACTCGGGGATGCAATTAATTTCTTAATTACTCCGCTCTTTGTTTGAGTGTTAAACTTGTTTCAGGTTAACTATGATATCTGTAAATGACAGTGCTTTTTGGGAAATTTCTAATTTATTTCATTAACATGTTATTGTTATTGTGCTTGTTTCAGATAAATCATGGATGCACACTCCGGAGGCGCTGGCCAAACATTACATACCCTACAACGCCAAGGTATGTCCTGCGGTCTCATTTCAATCTCATCACGAAGCGTCTAAATCAGGGCCAAGTTAATTTAGTGAACTATACATTATCCACACCTCTCTACAATGGTGTGGGTGTTGTGCCCACCCCCCCCCCCTACTACTGTAGTCTGTGCCGGCCATTGGTCTGAACGGTTCCACGGGTTCAGTGATCGAATAGTCCTCACCTCACGCACACTAAAGATGCAGTCGACTGCTTGGGGTTGTTTTGGCGTTAAAAAATAATTAGAAAACGGCACAAAAAGCGTTTCTTTTTAAAAAGCCTCTCTTTTAGCTTGCTCTCCGGTCGGCGCCGCTGTTTTGTCCTACTTTCTGTGGCGCTCTATTTTCCGACTGAGCAGTAGGCAGGGCCGGTGGAGCTCAGATGGAGGCTGAGACGGCGTCCGTGACAGCCGGCCTCTCTCGGAGCGGAGCGCTGTGTTGACGGGTGAGCTCTGGGAACCCCGAACTCTGTAACGGGTGCACGGCCCTACGGTGAACTGGCCATCAGCACAATTACCTCTTTTATTCTCCATCGCGTACGGCCTGCGGTCTATTGTTGGCCTCAATTGAAACGGTGGAAAAAAAAAACGTTTATTGTCTACTGAGTTCTCCTGAGTTACTTTGTTTTTGTTTTGTCTGTCACGCTCCAGCGAAGCGTAGGTATGAGTTATCGAAAGGATTTGCATTCTCTCGCTTACACACTTCAGAGGAGCTTCTGTGATATCTGGGCCTGTCGATGGTAGCGGCCGACACCCCCCCCCCACCCCCCCCACAGCGACCGCCTTCACCAGAGTCAGTGAATATCATCTCCCAACACCGGATGGTTACCTTCCGGGAAGGGAGGGGGTGAACGTCTCGCGTGTGTGTGTGTACAAAACAACCGGTAGCGTAAGTGTTCTTCACAGCCTGGAAGATCTGTTCTGTCAGACGGGTTTTTCCCGCTCGCTGTCGCCACAGGCTGCTCCTCTGTGTGGAGGAGAGGAGGAGGAGGAGGAGGAGGAGGAGAAGCTGTCGGATCACATCCACCGCCTCCCACCCAATGTTATCGTTGAGCAGAAGCAGAAACCCAGGAAACCTCTCCGGTTCTGGTGTTGCATCGCCAAACGGCAATTGGACTGACGTTTTTTTAAAAGTTTTTCAAAATCAAAGCTCGTCTTTTGATTTCCGTAGCTCCCCTGCTGTTTAGATGAGTTTGCGTCTCCCTGAATTGGCGTGGATCCAACTCATCTTCTACTGAAGCGGAGGGTTTTGAGAGGCTTAAGAGAGAGAGAGAGAGAGAGAGAGAGAGAGAGAGAGACCTCGACCTCCACCATATGGACTTCATGGGGACGGACAGGGCTGACCCCTTGTTCCAGGTGACCACAGCAGATGATGGATGAGGGCCCTGGACTTGGCTGGCCTGCTGAGAGCTAACCTCCCTCATTGGGATGGCAGACTACAAGTTGTTGCTCTGCTGGGTCTCAGCCATCCGTCACTCCTGCCAGGGAGTTATTCTTGGAGGTGTCCTTAAGTCCTAATGGAGATCGTTTGTCCTCGTTCTCTTCGTTTTGACAGCTTGGTTTATGTTGAAAAAAATAAAGTGCTCTGCTGTTATTATTATTATTATTATTATTATTATTATAATCGTTTAAAAAACATCTGTTCCGTTATGTTAGACACTTGCAGCAAACTGAGGACGTTTGCTGCAAGTGGTTTAATATACAGGTATGTAAACTAAGTCAAGTTTGGAGGCTCACTGACTTTACGTAGTGCTGTGTCAAGTTAAACCACTAAGGTAGTGAGAGGAGATGCTATTCCCTAGTATTATTATTATTATTATTATTATTATTATTATCCAAAGTGCGTTACAGTGAATTCAGATACATGCCATTAAGGGGTTATGCATCATGCTCAAGGATAGCTTAACAGGTGAGGCTGCGGACTTCGGGTATAGAACCCGGTATCTTCCGGCTGGGAGTGGAAAGGTACTGGGTTTGATACCCCGTCCCACTACACTATCCTGCCCCCTAAAACAAAACAGCCAAAGCAGCCGTACCATGGTTGATTCATTACTGTGTGTCGGCACAGTTTGCTTAAAACATATTAAACACAAACGTCATCCTTTTTTCAAGATAAACATCCAACATTGTTTTACGATGGTCTACATGTGTCGCATCCACGGAGAGCCCAGTTCGCTGTGTGCTCAGCTATCCGGTCGAGAAGGGGAAAGAATGGCTGGCCTTTTGTCAACTTGAGAGTGCCGAGTGTCTGCCGTGTATTTACCAGGAGGGATGTATTGGGACATATCGGCCAAACAGCAGTCTTAACAACCTCTCAGAGCCAGTGTCTGAGTGGAGCCATTATGAGAGGTTTCAGCCAGCTGCGGAGCAGTTTACCCAGCACTCTCTGTCCCATCCATGCCCCGGCCTTAGGGTTAATAGCACCATCTGTTGGTGAAGTGCTGCAGTGACTCTTGAGCCATGCAATTTTAGATTAGATGCAACTTTATTGTCATTGACACAGTAGTAAGTAAAATACAACAAAATGCAGTAAGGTAGTGCAAAGTAGCATAAAGTAGAGCTATATTTATATATATATATATATATATATATATATATACGGTATATTGCCAAAAGGCGAGTGGGAGTATGAATGAAAGTAACACAGTAAGTAAGTGTATATGACGTGGTCTGTCTGTGTGTGTGTCAGTCTGTCTGTCTGTCTGCCTGTTTGGAGGTCAATGTGATGGATGGGGAGAGGTGTTGGGGGGGTTGAGTGCATTAATGTTTCTGTGTTGTGTTGTTTCATCTTTTCTGCTCTGTCATGTCCAATAAATGACATGTCTCAAGTCAGATCTATTCAGTGTTTCTATTCAGTGTGTCAATTGTGGGGCTGCTCAAAAGTCCAGACATCAGATATTCATCTGGTGATATTCATCTGGTGATATTCATCTGGTGATATTCATCTGATGATATATATCTGACGTCCGGTTTGACAGTTCTGTCACTCGGTGTCTTTGTTCTCGTGAAGATATGGTGCCGGGATGTTATTGAGATGAACCCTCAACTCAAAGAGTTCTTCTTGAGCAAAATACAAATACCGATATATCGCATTCAGCTGCCATTACCCATTAAGGAACCATTGAGAACGACAAGTTGTTATATTATAATATCATTACCTTTTTTGGGGTCATATTTAATATTTCTAGTGTGCTTAAATAACTTCACGTATCTTCTCTTCTACAACAGTTTCTGGGAAACACCGAGGTCGAGGCGCCGAAAGGCACAGAAGTAGTGAAGGATGCGGTTAGAAAGCTGAAGGTAAGGGAAGCCGAGGCCTGTCGCGTGTCCGTCCGACCGGGGCTTCGAGACGCAGAACAGTCCACAACAGGAGCACAACCTGCTCCTTAATGCCTGGCACTCGTCGGACACCTGCTTGGATACAAACGCCTTCTCGGTGCCAAACGGTGTCGGCCAAGTCGCTCGGTTGGTGGACCGACTGACACCATCTGCCTACCAACAATGGAGGAGGAATCTGTTTAACCGACCAAAATGTTCCTCACTAATACGAATGTCCATACTCGCTTTGGATAAGTGTGTAAGTGTGCAAAATGAACCAATTGTGAACGGAGAGCAGGGTAACCTTCGTAAAAGGAACGGAAAGGTTGTAGGTTTCGTTTTTTTAAAGTTTTTTTTACACATACTGCAAAGGACATTTGAGTCGTTCAGATAAAGGTACACAAATGCAAGTGCGTCTCCAAGGAGTACTACAGTACATTACCAGACAAACAGTTATTATGTACTGCATGTGCTACTTCACGACATGACTAGCTATATAGTAGGAAGGGCAGGACAAAGGACATCAAACCAAGTATAGCGCTGAATACATTCTGGAAAGCACCGGACCTTTTGACGACATTTCTCTCGCTGGGCTTTGAGCTTATTTTTTTACCTTTTCACATTTTACTTTTGTGTTACTTTTCAGTACATCCAAAATGTACCATACAATAAAAACCCTTTTTATAGACCAGTAAAAGATTAGCTTTTACTGGCTGATAAAATATACTATTATCAGGTACTAGCATCTCAGAATCTCTCAACACCTCAGTGCTGTATTTTAAAGCTATCTTCTTTTCACATTGCAGTTCAATTATTTTAATGGCATTTCCAAAATTGGCAATTTCAAGGCAACATATTTAAAAATCCCAGAGTACCAGTGTAAATTCTGACCATGACACCAAACGTTTAATTAAACAAACAAAAGCGGCGATACTCTCTTGAAATGTATGAAATGAGATTTTCTGCTTCTTCAACCTGTACAGATTGAAACGCTGTACCGATTCGAACACAGTAGCTGGGAATTAACAAACAGTACCGCAAGATTATTTTAATTCGTTTTCTATCTGTTCCTCCATTACAGCAGTTACATTTGTGACACCATTGACTCTAGCCACTAGTTGTTCAATTGCTATTAAGGCATTTAGGAGATGGATTTATCCAAAGCATCTTCGGGTGAATTCAGATGCATGTGATTTAGGAGCGGGTAGTCGTTAGGGCAGTCTACAGGTAGACTGCGGACATTTGGGATTGAACCCAGTACCTTTTGGCTAGGACTCGAACACCCTAGCCCAACAACACTGTTTCAAACCCCATTGTTCTTCCCTCTGTACGATTGTATTTGATTGTGTTTCTGTGAAGTTTTGAATGCCTCTGTGGTTCGTTTTTCTTTTTTGAAATACACCAGATGTATTTCTAGATGTGTTCATTCCTGATGACATCTGTGATTGATTATTTCGTGATTGAGTTATTGATGGTCTCCGTTCGCCATAATCAAACAAAATTTCTCTGTGCTCGTTTTTTCTGTTTATTTGACTGCTCCTGATAATATCGCTGGTTAATATTACTTTTTCTTCCCCCCCCCCCCTAAAATGTTTGATGGTTCAGGGATGGACTTGGGCACAAACAGAAGCACACAATTGAGTTTTTATTTTTATTTTAAGGACGCGTTCTATTCTAACTGGTTATGGTGAACATTTCATCAACTGTGCTGTCTTTAAATCAATCCTATCACATAAGTAATCTCGCTGCAAGCCATTTCCTTATTGGATGTCAAATCTGATGCATGTTCCACCCGGCATAGCCCATGCCCATAAACATCATATATTCCCATATACATTTTAGTGGTTATGAGTCCATTTTACAGTGACTGTTTACGGGTTTACCTTTCCTTTGGTACCTTGGCCACAAACGCAGTCATTCGTCAATCATATGTGTTTCCTGGCTGTCAAAAAATTGCACGGCTGAAAACTCGACGAGAACAGCACATTTTCCCTCGTTCATGCGGTGCTGTACCTGGATCTCTGTACGCTCAACAATGTGCCCTGTGGCTCTGCCCAGTATGCATGGGCATCGTTGCTTTTGTTATTACCGCTATTGTTGTTGTAGCAGTAAAACCCTCGATTGAACAGTGTCAATGTTAAGTGTACACAGTCTTCCTTCAACAGTTTCAAAGGCACATCAAGAAGTCAGAGGGACAGAAGATTCCCAAAGTGGAGTTACAGATCTCCATTTATGGAGTGAAGATACTCGACCCCAAGACAAAAGTGAATTCTCTCTAGCTATCTCTTTCTGTCTCTCTCTCTCTCTCCCTCTCTCACACACACACCCTCTCACACACCTCTCTCTCTCTCTCTCTCTCTCTCTCTCACACACATTTTACAAGACTTTATTCATTAAAATATTAAATGTGTCACAGGTATGTCTTAAAATAACGTATTTTCTTTGCGTCAGGACGTGCAGTATAACTGCCAGTTGCACAGAATCTCCTTCTGTGCGGACGACAAGACGGACAAAAGAATATTCACGTTCATCTGCAAGGACTCTGAGTCCAACAAACACCTGTGCTATGTGTTTGACAGCGAGAAATGTGTAGGTATCAACGTCTTTCAATTGCTTTCTTCTCTTCTGTTTGAAATAATCCCAAATAATCCAATGTCAAAAGCACCAATGTTAATTAAATATGAATTTCTGTGTGAGAAATGGTTGATGATTAATTCTGCGTTCATTGTGCTTGTTCTTCTTTTAATACACACTGAAAAGATTATGTGCCTTATTCAAGAAAAAAAGTTGGAATTGTTTTTTAAAGTCTGCTTATATCTACAAAGTAGTTTTTTAAATAAACAGAACTAATACTTTTTTAGAAATCCGCTACCCCACAAGGCCATTTTGTTCATTGTCTGTATTTATTTGTTTCCAGGCTGAAGAGATAACTCTCACGATCGGCCAGGCCTTTGATCTGGCCTACAAGAAGTTTCTGGAATCCGGCGGAAAAGATGTAGAAACACGTAAACAGATCGGAACCCTCCAGAAGAGGGTACGCTTCAAACCGTCCAGTAAAACTGACCCTTTTCTAACATCCACATTACAGGAGTTAATTAACTCTGACCGATGGGGGAACCCCTCCACACTGTGTGATGTCAACAACGGTTATTTGAATAATTCAGCAAGAAAAATTCAGTTTTCCGAAAAGACGGCAGCCATGAATGAATTATTTACACCATTGCTTAAATCTATGAGCACAAGGTTGCAGTACCAATTAGAGGCTGAGGCCTTTAAAGTATTTTCTAATGATTGTGTAAAGGAGCGTTTTGATCATGTTCTGCAGATCCAAGAGCTGGAAACGGAGAACTCTGAGCTGAAGAAACAACTGCTAGACCTGGAGGACCAGCTGATGATCGCTCACGTCCCTCCAGTAAGCCGTCAGCGATTTAGATCTAGTATTTCAACGTGGCTACTGCACTTAAAGTGATGGACAACAGTCATCGATCATTTACTTCTAATTATGTTATTAAGGGTTATCAAGGTGTGCATTAAGCATCAGAAAATGATGTTTCATGAAATCCATTGCAATCTCAGAGTTTCAGTTTATCGTTTTCCTAGTCTATTTTCCCTCCTGGCTACGTAGCCAAGCGGGTAACCAATCACCGTACAGTCACATGGCCACGCCAGGCCCCTCGCATTACGGCGGGGGGTATTTCCACGAATTTGAGATTCATATTAATATACTTTTTGACATTTTCCTGATAAGATATTCGGTAGGTGTGTAGTGGATACATCCCTCTGTGATATATGTTCTGTGATATGTTATAGTTATTGATACATAATAGGCCTTTATCACAGAGGTGTAAGAGATGAAAACAGGTGTAGCTCATTAAGCTCATTAATGATTATGCATCTGTAGGTGTGCCCTTAATTAACGTCATGAGAAACACCTGTGTTCACCCCTACTACTTCACCCATGGGTGTAGGTTACACCTCTGGGATGAAGGGCTGTTCATTGTCTGTTTTGTTTTTGTTTTTACCTCTCACCGATTTTCCATCCCGAAAGTGGCAGTTGATTTTTAGATGCAGAATTTCCAATGCTCTCTCACACATGTCTGTCTGCTCTCTCTCTCCTCACACCTGTCTGTCTGCTCTCTCTCTCCTCACACCTGTCTGTCTGCTCTCTCTCTCCTCACACCTGTCTGTCTGCTCTCTCTCTCCTCACACCTGTCTGTCTGCTCTCTCTCTCTCTCTCCTCACACCTGTCTGTCTGCTCTCTCTCTCCTCACACCTGTCTGTCTGCTCTCTCTCTCTCCTCACACCTGTCTGTCTGCTCTCTCTCTCCTCACACCTGTCTGTCTGCTCTCTCTCTCCTCACACCTGTCTGTCTGCTCTCGCTCTCTCTCCTCACACCTGTCTGTCTTCTCTCTCTCTCTCTCTCTCTCTCTCCTCACACCTATCTGTCTGCTCTCTCTCTCTCCTCACACCTGTCTGTCTGCTCTCTCTCTCTCCTCACACCTGTCTGTCTGCTCTCTCTCTCCTCACACCTGTCTCTCTGCTCTCTCTCTCCTCACACCTGTCTGTCTGCTCTCTCTCTCTCCTCACACCTGTCTGTCTTCTCTCTCTCTCCTCACACCTGTCTGTCTACTCTCTCTCTCCTCACACCTGTCTGTCTGCTCTCTCTCTCCTCACACCTGTCTGTCTGCTCTCTCTCTCCTCACACCTGTCTGTCTGCTCTCGCTCTCTCTCCTCACACCTGTCTGTCTTCTCTCTCTCTCTCTCTCTCTCTCTCCCTCTCCCTTCCACTCTCTCCCTCTCTCTCCTCTCTCTCCACTTTCTTTTTCTGAGATGTTAATCCCTACTTTATCCATGCGTGTGCTTCCTATGTATGTGAATGGCAGCATAACATGTGCATGTGTGTGTGTGTCTGTGTGTCTGTGTGTATGTGTGTGTGTGCATGTGTGTGTGTCTGTGTGTCTGTGCATGTGTGTGTGTGTGTGTGTGTGTGTGTGTGTCTGTGTGTCTGTGTGTGTGTGCATGTGTGTGTGTGTGTGTCTGTGTGTGTGTGTCTGTGTGTGTGTGTGTGTGTGTGTGCGTGTGTGTGTGTGTGTGTGTGTGAGACCAGGGTTGGTCCTCCCTGT
>OOFB01016877.1:25450-70129 GCA_900323305.1 Trachyrincus murrayi | reverse complement strand
CCCATCCTCTCTTTACCCAGCTACTTCTACCAGAAGTCTCGGCGGTGGTAGGCGTCTGGGTCGCAGTATTTGGTCACTACCACCCTGTTGGCAAACTTCCGGCCGGTCAGGCCCTGCATGGCCTTCTGGGAGTCGAACACCGACATGAACTCCACAAAGATCTTGTGGGGAGCAAAAAGAAAATAATGGCACAAACATTAGGAACTGGAGACAAAAGAAGATTAGACAGTAGAAGTGTTTCCATGTGAACACGGCGGCAGCATACCTTGCCGGTGCCGGGGACCTCCAGACCGTCGACTGGACGGGGAATCTCAATGCTCTTGACCTGCCCGTACTTGCTGCACTCCTCCCTGACGTCCTCCACGATCTCCTCGTACTCCTCGTCGTCCAGCAGCTCCTCCGGGGCCACCATGTTCATCAGACACAGCACCTCGGTGGGCAGGCCGCCCATCTGGGTCACGGAGCTGTTCATCAGGCCCGGCACCTGCAGCGTTACCGGGGTCTGGTTTATACTCGTCTGGGGGGGGAGAACACACACACACACACACACACACACACACACACACACACACACACACACACACACACACACACACACACACACACACACACACACACACACACACACACACACGCACACCCCCACCCACACACACGCCCACACACACACACCCACACACACACACACACAAACCCACACACACACACACACACACACACACACACACACACACACACACACACACACACACACACACACACACACACACACACACACACACACACACACACACACACACACACACACAGTCAATGGTTTGTTCTAACCAACAGATGAATAGAATGGTTCTACTTAATGGGGTCATGTCCAACAGTAATGTTACGTATTTGGTTGAAAACTAAAGGTTTGCGATTGGCGAGCAGAGGGAGATGAAATTGAATGTGTATGTATTTTGATGGTATTCAATACACACTTTAATTCAACTAACCCTATATATAAATTAATGAAATCTTCCAAACTACAAGCAGAGAAAGCCATTGCACTCTGAGAGTGTTGCCCGTAAGAGAGACATATTCTCTGTGTGATCCAGGTGAAGGAGGCGTCCGTCTTACCAGAGTAGCGTCCTTGGATCCCACGCTGGCTCTCTGGACCAGCAGCTTTTTGTCTCCCAGCTGCATGCCGTTCAGCCCTGCAATCGCCTGGAATCACAACGCACACGTTTAGAAAAACAAGCCTTTGACTGTGGAAATAAATATTGGTGGATTACTTGATGCTCATAGCAGGAAGCGACTCATGCTAACCTCTTCATCATTCTGCTTCGGTCAGGTTTTTGCAGAACATAACATAACAAAAGTAAATGGAGTACATCTCCACAACTACAAGGGCTATAATATGTAATCTTGGTACCAAAAGAAAGATAACACCTGAGATTGTTGTGCAAGTGAAATCATCAATGTGTATGCTACTGGGCCAGAGTGAATAAAGCTAGAACACATAAATGGAAGGTTTAATTTCCGCCTGAAATAAATGTAATGTTTTAGAGTGAATACCACATAGTGCATTATCAGTTTGTAGCCCTATAGTACTATAGAGCCATAGCACAACATATGATGAGTACATGGGTCAAGACTTGATGCCAATAAAGTAAAGTAGAGCAAAGATAGGTTTTAGTAGAGGTAGGTTTAGGCGGAGTCTACAAATAAAAACAATAAAAACCTGTTTGTGTCTCATCACGTTTTGTATTGTCATGTTTGCATTACAAACATGACAATACAAAACATGATGAGACACAAACAGGTGGATATCTCGAGAACCCATTGTTCAATTTAGACATTTGACCACTCTATTGAAAGGTCAGGGCGAATAGAATTTAATGACACCAAGCCAAACCATCGCACCATACGGCCATCAGATGGCGATAAAGATTGCGTGGTCTGATTCCCATTGCCTGTGAAACCCTCTTAGGCCTCATCCACACGTATATGGGTATTTATAAAAACTCTGTATTTTATGCTGAGTTTTGTCCTCCCGTCGACACCAAAACGTTTTTTCAGGTCACTGAAAACTTAGCTTTTGAAAAACTGTTTTCTGTGTATTCGTATGGACCAGTGAAACAGAGGTTTCGCAAAACGATGACATCGTGACCTTGATTTATACATGGCAATTGTCGTTTCACACATTGAGCATGCGCCAGAAACCTACAAACAATGGCGGACTACCGGTGTGTTTACGTGTGGCTAGTACTGTTAGGTTTAATTACATTTACAAGTCAACCTAGCGTTACTTCATCATACAGCCCATCATTGTGCATGCTCTTAATGTTCTTCTGTAGTGTTTGACAGAAAGTTTTATTGCCGACTGACCTGGCATGTTAAGTTTGTTCTTGATGATTTTTGGCCTCTAGTTCAGCGAGTTTTGGTCACAGAGTGATATGGACTGTTTGAATCTGTGGAGTCTCAGCTTTCATACAATTTGTAGATTGTGTAGATAACATGACGTGAAAACGCTATTGATGTGTACAGTGAAATATGTAACTCTTGTTACATGCTTATTAGTTTGCTTTGGACTATTTATGATGGACTAAAAGTTGAGAATCTAATTGTTCTAGGGGTGTGTCACATGACTGTAGCTTTCTCACATATTTAAATGCCTTACGAAGTCTTTGCATTTGGGGGGGGGGGGGGGGGGGGGGGGGGGGGGGGGGGGGGGGGGCGTTGCCCAGATACGGGCGCCTTCGGGAAGAAGAGGTTAAAACCCCAGAGAGCAGTGATGCTGCCGCGGTTACCTGGTCGTTGAGGTTGACGTCTACGTATTCACAGAAGGCGTATCCTTTAGAGAGGCCGGTGGCACTGTCCTTCACCAGGTTGAAGGCCTTCAGAGGACCAAAGGATGTCAGCAGCTCCTTCACCTGACAACGTTAACACATAGGAGAGTGGGGTTCATGGAGATGTATGAAGTACCAACACAACCACACCTGTATAAAAAAGGTTTGTCAGGTAGTTTCCTTCCACATGACTTTAATCTACATTTCAATGTAGACAAAGGTCACTAATCAGTATGGTCGCCATGGATGCAACATCTGTAATTGTGTATCACTCAAGCATTAAATACATTTAAAAAATACTTAAAATAATTATAAAGATGGGTTTCAATAGGAAGGTGATGAGGTCGCCTGGCTTATATCTCTAGCTAGAACACAACATAAGACCAACACAACATAAGACCAGAAAACACTGTAAAGACAAAGAATCTGCATTTCTGAAAGGAGACACCATGCAATATTTATCCAACAGTTAGATTCGAGTGCACATTGTAATTGGTGTAACTAGCCGTGCCAAAATCCTCTCGCGTTACTGCTTGAACAACAGCTGTACACTAGCTTCTAGAGTGAGACACTTTGTGTAGGATTAAATGATTTAAATTACCCCAAGTTCATACACCCAGGGAGACTAACCTGGTCATCGTTCAGGTAGTTGGGTAGGCCGCCGATGAACAGCTTGTGTGCCGAGTCGGGCACCACCGTGGACACCACGCCTGTGTGACAGAGGTCAATACAAAACAAATGACGATATAAACTACAGTGACGAATAACGTCATCAGCTAGCGGAGGAGGAACTCTGTGTGGCAGCGCGCACCTGGTACGTAGACGCTGGGGTTCTCGCTCATGCCGGGGAGGGGCTGGTAGTCGTGGGGACGTCTGATCTTGAGACTCTGACCCTGGAAGATGATACCATCGAAGGCCATGGCCTGGGTCGTCTCATCAACAGAGCGGAACTGCGCACACACACACACACACACACACACACACACACACACACACACACACACACACACAGCGTTTAATAGTGATTCTATGAGATGGGGTCTGGAGAGCATACTGGAATGGGAAGAGCGGCCGGGGCCTGGGGGCAGTAGTCAAACCTCAAGGAAGGCGAAGTTCTTGTCCTGGTTGATCTGGACTGCAAGGACGGGGTTCCCGGGGGCCTGAGTCAGACCACCCAAACGCATCTGAGCGTTGAAGAAATCCATCATAGACTCCTGCACAGAAGGGGGAAAGTTCAAAAATTTTATTGTGGTAAATGATGGTCTTTTTTTGCTGTTAAAAAGCTTTAATGTTGAATGTGTGCTGGTACAAAGTAATGTGCATCGTCCTTTACCTCCGTGATTCCAAAGGGGATGTTGCCCACATAGAGCCGGCGGGCCTGCCGGGTCATCTGGCTGCCCACCACGGGCACAGGGGTGGGAGTGACCGCCAAGCCGTCTGGGGTCATGGTTGGGAGGAGAGCTGTGGCTGGGATCTGGCCAGCAGCTGGAGGACAAGGGGGACAGACACAGAGGCATTTACATATCTGCCTGCAGTTCTCTCTAGCCTTATTCCAACACTCAATTTACCACATTTCAGTTCAGCTGGAGAGCACATGGTAACTTAACTTAATAATACTGAATTAGGTGTGTTTAATAAGCAAGGTAACGAAAAACAAATACCATCTGGCCATTATAATTCAAACTTTTAGCTAAGCATTTTAAACAAAAACTTCACCAAGAAACATTTCCTTCTCAAGCAGACAAATAGTTAGATGGTTCTTCTGATTTAATATTACGCCTATAGATTGAAATCAACATCTAGGAGTTGAAGTATTCAACCCCCATTCTTGGAAATACATTACAATACAAGGCTTGACTGTGAACCACAGTGGAAGGTATGGAGGCAGTGAAAGAGGAGATGGGGGAAGCGTTACCTTGCATGGCTTTATACTGCATGGGGGTGATGTGTTCGAACCCTGGAGGCGGGACATCCCAGTACTTCTTCACCTTGTTCTTTTTCTTCTCCCGGTGTGGGGAACGGCTGTGTGGAGGATGAGAGCACACATGAAGAGAATTAACTCGGAGTGTACATGGATGTAATGTATGTGATGTACAGCGGCGGGGAAGAGAAGAAAGGACGGGTTCTTCAGATCTGGTTCCGTCAGATACTTTTTAATAAAAAATTTTTAAACCGTATCCGGAATAAACCCATACCTCGTTAGTTTATCAGTAAATAGCTAAATACACAGCCTTGCGTTCCATCTGCAGACATGCTTCCGATTTTTTTGGTAAGCATTAAAGTGGCCTTGAAAGGAAGCCACTTTTCAAAATAAGGGTCCCAGTTGTAAGTGTCAAGAGTTGTGTTTTAACAATGCAGAAAACAGCTCAGTGTTATTTTGCTGTATTACCTTACAGCAATCTCTTGGGGTTGGTTGGTTGGTGAGCTGAAATGACAGTGGAAAGGTTTCACATTTCTCTCATATCAAACATACTGCTGCTGACTAACAATTGCACCACAAACGGCTAGGGCTAAGCCTCATCCAGCGGTATGGCTTCCCTTTATTCATAATTAATTCCTTGGTGCGCTCGGTTGCGGTTTAACTGAAAGCATGCCAACAGCCCATTTGGCAGGTTGTATGTACTATTTCGCTGTCGTGCACTGGACCACAATAAAACAACTTGATTTTCCATTGTTTAATCACACCTTTCTCCATAGAACGTTGCGTATTTAATGAATGCGTTACATTTAGACTGAAGATGTGGGAAATATAAACATATTAGCTCACTGGTAACTACATCACAACTGAACTGATAAAAGCACATGTGGTGCACAAACAACAGAAGCACAATTGAATAGTGTTAAAAGCACAAGTTATAAAGTGCATAGGTGACCAGTCTAGCTCTACAGCTAATGATAAATGTTGATGAGCCCTTAAGTCACACCAGGGTTTCCCCACAGCTGTCTAGCAGTGTCAACTGCTGGGACCTGACCGGAAAGTCCAAGTGACCGTGGATCTAGTGGTGTTAACTGCTAGGACCTGACCGGGAGGTCCCAAGTCACTGTGGGTCTAGCGGTGTTAACTGCTGGAACCTGACCGGGTATCGCCTCTCTTTTGCCCTGCTTTAACGCCATTGTTTCGGATTTTCAGTTTTCATTAACACCGTTCATACTTGCCAACCCTACCAATTTTCCCGGGAGAGTCCCGGTTTTCACTGTCCTCACCCAGTAGTCACCCGGAGACAACATTCTCCCAAATTTGGAGACTATCCTTTTTTTTTTTATCTACCACTTTGTATCTACGTGGCTGGTTAAAATGATTGGATTCTGGAGCTATATTAGTGAGAGAATGTGAGAATATCCATTTGACTGTACTGTATGATAGTTTAGCTTTCATCTTGTTAATCACATGCACACACAGTGTTATAACTCCACCACAAGTGCGTGAATGCAACACTTCTCAATGAGAAACTTAAAGGGGGAGGGAGTGTTTTTTGGGGTGTTTATTTTCATAATCTTGCTCTCTTCTGCAAGTCTCACATCTTGCCTACAGCAGCCTCTATATCCTGTTTTATTTGGTTATTACAATGCATCAGGGTTTTTCTTTTTTAAACCCATGATTGTTTGACAGAGAATTTTAGTTTCTGAACGATGATTCGACTATTCAAATTACAGCATACAGCGGAAGCACTTCCCCCTCTACTAAACTTTATTTTGTGGGAAACCCTGCACACTGCTGTGTGAATCCATCATGTAAATACATACCCGACAATTCAACAAAAATAAACTTGCTTGGGGCTTCAAGTGCACATTTTTTATTATTTTGATAGTTGATTGACCAGAATGCACATCACCTGGTGATGAAAAATAAAATGTACAGGAATGTAGCTGTACCTTTTGTACTAACTACTGAGTAGTAGTAGTTACTGCAACCATTCCTTCTTATGAAACTTAGATACTGATAAGATATGAACTTGTGGATGCTGATTGATTGTATGTGATGGCATCCAGCCTGTTGGGAGGACTTCGAAGTCGATGGGAGAACAAAGCATTGTGTGCTGGAGTGAACAGACTGCCAGATCCCAAAGTAACATATGCCACATTTCACCAATGTTCAAAAGAACCAAATAAAAATATGAATGCATTATGACACATTCACAAGTTGTTTGGCTATGCTCCAGTGCAACACCTCAAAAGTGTTTACAGTATATTTGGCATGCTAATAAACAAACCGCACATGCGTGTCATCAGCTAGATCAAGTATGCGCCGCAGTGATTTGGGTTTTGCACCTTTATTAAGTCCTGCAAGAACCATGTTTTTAATGCAGGGAAACCTTGCACAGCTGACAGCACAAAACATCAATCTGTGCTTCATGCCCCTTATGCTGCATACATAGCTCATTGGTCAGACTGCATGTCCCTCTGGTTAAACAAATAATGCAGAGTAATAGGTCGTTTTACTATTTTGGAATACGCTTTTACTCAAAACTACATGGAAGGAATATTACAATACAACTAAATACAACATAAGTATGACATTATGCCAATTATCAATGAGACTTGCAAATTGGTTGTTTAACCCATTCGGCTCTGTTTAAAGTAAAGTTTCATTTCATGAAATAGCACAAAAAAATGTCCATTTACGGCATCTACCAATGCCAATATTAAAACAGACCTATCTGCGCCCGATATATCAGATAATCCCTACTTTCTAGGCCATCTTTCGTCTCAACATCTTGGTAGTTGGACACAGGAACCAGAACTCATAACTGTCCAGTAAACTGCTACATTATTTATTCTGGCTGCATGTCCATACATTAGTGGAAAAGTTGGCAACAACAAATGGGTTAAAATAAAATGCAAAAACATTTCTAATAAAATAATGTTTCAGATTAAGACTACTTCAGTTATTTTCCTACAGATATAAAAAGCCTGAATAAATAATAATGGTACATCTCACATTCAGTGATACTTCTGAATAACATAGCTATAAATGCTCATTTCAGGTCAGATGTAAAAACATCTGTAAGTCCAAACAGGGCAGATGTTTTCCAAGTTTTATATATTTTGTCAAATGTTGCCAAAGGTGTAATGATTAATACAACATCTAAATATATATAATCAACCCAGAGTGGGGGACCTGCTATATGGGGGTCATGAATGGGACACCAACCTGCGCCTGGGTCTGCGCTCCTTACTGTCACGGCGGTCCCTGCTGCGTCTGTCTCGGTCTCTACTCCTCCTCTTCCTCTCTCTGCTGCGGCTGCGGGAAGGGGAGCGGCGGTGGTGGCGGTTCTCCTTGTCCCGCTCCGCTGTGGAAAGCAAGATAAAGTTGTTACAAACGCTTTTTGAGGGAAGAAGACATTTGGATCTTATGCCTCACGGGACAGCCCAGTGTTAAATGCTTGTATAATATTGGTGTGAAGCGGGAGACGCATATTGTTTTGATTCCCTTCAGGTATAACTGGGTTTAACAACAAACTACAAAAGGAGGCCCACATTAAAAAAGCATCTTCGGCTGGCTTGTCGATGAGGTTCAAAGTGAGAATAACAGCAAATATGATTTGCAGTAATTACGCACATTGTTAACCTTTTAACTGTAGTAATACTTTGGATTCTGACTGTACATTATGTGATTTTGTCACGAGTTGATTATTATAACAATCAAAAGACCGATGTAATTGCAAATTAATGAGGGAGGAATTTATGGCTGCAGAAACGTCAGCTTTGACGTCAATCTGATGTCCTATTTCAATACAAACACTTGTATTAACAAGCAAATGTGCAGTTAGGTTTAGAATACCACAGCACGAGTAATTGGGTAGAAACGAAAATTAACATGTAATGAATGGGGTTTAAACATTTTGACGACGATGCCATTAGATGGTGTATTGCCTTAGAAATGCTTCTTATATTAAGAGATGTTTGCAAAACGTAAAAGCTGTAAAATATCATGCAAATACTTTGCAAGGATGCAACAGCTGCAAAGATTAGATATACCTTATAGTGACACCGTCCGTAAGTGTCTTTTCGCGAGCAGCGCTAGGACCTACTTCAAATGTGCAGTATACTCATCCTTTCGTCCATTTTAAATCGACATATTGGACTGATCATACCAGTCACATATAATATATATTAGATATGGTCAATATAATTTATGTATGAAAAAAATCAAAATAGACAAGACCCGGTTCTATAAGACGGCACTAATACAATCTATTAGCAGTTTGGGTAAACAATGGTGCATTACCTTGTTTGTTTTCGGAAAGTTGTCTTTCAAATTCGTCGAAGTCCGACATCTCTGTGGTTTGCAAAAAATACCTTGGTGTGACAATAAATTAAACCAGGCTAGCTTGCAAGCTAGCAACCAAGTGACCAACACTTTTGTAAGATGTGTTTTGCTATCGTAGCCCAGTCAATTGTTTTTTAACTATAACTACTTCAAACAAAAAAGATCAACAAAAAAAAACACAAATTACTTTATCTTAAAACTAATAGTCTTTGTTTACGATGCATTCGATAACATTGAACATGAAAACGTGTTCGCATGGGTTAGCTATGCTATGCTATCTGGTAGCAAAGTCCAGGAGAATGGGCCTGCTCGAGACAGCAGTGTGGAGGCCCGTTAGCATGCTACTGAAAGACGAATCAATAGGGTGACTTTTCGCTAAGACAAATGCTACCGAAAGAGACTCACTGATTGAGCAAATGCACTGTTTTGCCTTTATACGTCCAATATATACGATATCCAATTGTATAACTCGAGTAAAAACGATCGCTGCACACTGTGTGTGCCCGCTTTTTGCCGTCTCCCAGGTACAGCGTGACACCGGAAGTTGATTATCCCCGGGCTTCCGGTATTTGGAAAATAACTACAACTTCAAGCACTAAACGTTTTCAAAATTACACATTTTGCTCCATACCATATCTTGAACCTTGTATACTTTGGAAAGAGAGTTGAGTTTGTTTAGCTATTGAAGGGGGCTCTTCCATAAGATAAAGCATTCTAATCGGTGTCCGTGTATTAAATTGAGATGATACTGATGCTTTTGTTGATTTAATCAATTGAGCAATGATGTATTTTTCTGTTGTACATGCGGATTTATGAGTGTGGTGCGATTATTGGTGTTTTTTTCAACGTTAATGTAAATCATATTGTTAATAGACTGTATAAAATGTTGTAACCATGTTTTATAAATAAATAATCCAAGGTAGTACTTATTTGCTGTTTGCACATTTTCATGGTTTGTGATTGTGTATTATTGATATGTATACTACTTGAACTGTAATTATAAATAATAAACAACTGTAGTAAGTATAATTCCAAGTTTTAACACAGTGATGAAGAGCATGACAAGATGTGTGTTGAAAGTCCAAGTCACGTATTTTAAAAGGATAGAACAAGGGTTAAAATGTGAAATAAATAATTGGACAATGAATAGTTTTTTTTTTTAAAAAGAAAACATTATTTTATGCGTTATCGGTTAACAAAAGTTGCACTGTACAACACACAAGTGAACAATCTCTGACCCATATCTAATAGAAAGAAATGAGTGGGGATAGTGGACTTATAAAGGTACCTTTACTTTTACACGTTTTAATAAAAGTTGTCTTGCTCATGTATTGTGACATTATACAGTTAACACTAATTATTACCATACACACAATGTTTTTGTTTCTTTCAAAAACAGTTAAAATCTAAAAAGGACCCATATACACTACAGACCACAAGACTGATTCCACATGCATTTGTAGTGACGCATTGAAAAGTGAACTAATATTTGCCTTTTGCATGTATCATCACAATCTATTGATTTTCCTAAGAGACTGCTTTGCTTATTGATGAGAAGTAAACAGTTCAGATCTCAAATCAAGCTTCTAAAACCATTAAACCATAGTTGCAAAAGTGTGAATGGTACTGTAAATTTAAGTCATGTTTCTAATAAAATGAATACAATTATCACATTACCATATGCTACAAAAGGGGAATTAATGTTCCATACAACTGGGCATAGTATTATACAACCCGTATGGGTACAGAGAGTTAGGTACCTAACTGAAACCAAAGCTGTATCCATTTAACCATCCAGTCCTACACTAACAGATTGATAGGAACAGAAGCAGCCCCTTTCATAGATTGATCCCCTCTTCACAAATAACAAAAATGACATCAATGCATTCTTAAAAATGCAGCCACTCAAGCTATTTGTCTTACTTCTGATGTATCACAACAAAACACTGTAAGCCACAAAGAAAACTCCAAAATAGGTGGGTCTGAAAAGATAAAATATGTAATGACGCAGATGCATAAAAGGGAATGAAGATCTTTGTAAAAAATAAAATGTCATCTTAAAACAATTGTCTTCAATTATAGAAATATTAAAACATACACGTATTTAGATTATCAATGATTTAGGCTACATGGATTTGAAATGATCCACCTTAAGAAGATGACCTGTCAACAATCTCTATATTAGACAAATAAGCTACCATCTCCTCGATAGCCTCAATGCCTAAGAAAAACATCGTCAACAAATCTCTCACAGTTCTGGCAATTTCCCTTTAAGGAAAAGGGAACAATCGATATCAGCTGAATCAGACCCTTACAATTGAACTGCAAATGCAAATTGTTTGCAGCAGGTGCACTATTGTATTTACATCTGTCAAAATACTAATTTACTGTGGCTGGAAATTTTAAAGACAACATGAAACAGAAATTGACTACCTTGTCAGCTTATTTCCTGTAAAACAGGATATAGTCTGCTTGACACCTAGTTCAAGCAGGTGAGTACAATATTCCAGTCATGATTAATTAACACTGTTGGGGCATCCTCCCAAATACTCCAGTTATCACTAATCACATCCACCACCCTCCTGACCCATCAAAAGGATCAAATTACAGCTGTGCTTTCTCCCGCCCACACCTAAGTTCTGCTGTGTCTCTTATTTCATCTGCATGATTTAAATTTGGAAAATGTATGAAAACATACCAAAACCGGTTACTGTTGAAACATACTTCTTAAAACCAAAGGCATTGTTTGTTCATTGTTTGAATTGCTCTTCCCTTTATGGTGATTATTGTGTAGGTGGTGATGACAATTATTTATCAACTGTTAAAATAAAAAGCTGTGAGGCATAAAAATGTTTGTCTTAAAGGGGTGTCCAAACCAGTTTCCAGGGCCACGTCCTAGACAATGTGAAGGCAAAATAATTCCAAAGGCCTCTGGACATCAATATACCTATGAGGGGAGCCTGCTGCAGCAGCTCATCTGCCCTTCCTAGCTGCCGACCCCAATGTCCTGTGGAGTGAGTTCCTCTACTCAGTGTCTAAACCTGTAGGATATGGGCAGAAGCAAGTTATTTTTTTTCAAGGCCTGCACCCTGCTGAGTGTCTCCTCATCCATGGTAATGTAGCAGCGCCGGGCATAGTCCAGCAACTTCTCCTTGGAAGGATCAAACTGGCCCACCTCTGCCACCTTTTCTGGGGCCACTAGTAGCAGCTCTGCAATGGGTGTTGTGGAGGCTATCGTGTTGCGATCAACACCGTGGATCTGGAAGGCTTTGGACATGTTCTTCAGACGCTGGTAGGTCAGTAGGATCTTCTTGTAGCGGAAGAGAACACCAGCAGCATCTTTCACTGGAGAACAACAATAAATAAAGAGGATTCATGAAAAGAAAGTTGTATTTAGCAAGATGACACTTTAGCTATGTAATCAAGAAAGCCTTCATTTTTATTAAAAAGCCATAACATTTATTTTAAATGATGTCACCTCTTTGTCGCTCCCTTGGTGCTTGGAAAATCTTCCTCCTCTTTATCGTTAGTCTATTGGCGTTCATATTCTCTGGCAACACATGCTCTCCTGTTATCATTTGCTCTTCATCCAGATAGCTTTCCTGCTCTAGGTACTCTTCCGATTCCCCCAGGAGTGAAAGAGGCTCTGATAAGAGAGTCCAAGGACAATCTGTCAGCACGACTAGAAAGATAAAGCACCAAAAAAAAGCCCAATCCATCATTTTTAGTTTAATTGTGAAATAAAATTCTGCATGACAGCCAAACAATCTCACCTTGACCCACGTTGACATGGCCGCTCATTTCATTTATGGTCGGTCTGGCGTTGCTGCTGCCACTACCACTGGCAGTTGAACTGGTGCTGCTATGGCCAGGCAAATGTGCCTGGGATGATGCAGAGTTGAACAATGCATTCAGGGAGCCAAGCTGATTAGCCATTGGGTTGGAATTTTTGGAAGCCAGCATTGTTGAAGGAGCAGGCCTTCGTTGGTTAAACTGCCGCGTGGAGAAATCTGGCTTCTGCTGCTCTGTAAGGAGGAAGTAGTCATAAACAATTAGTTTGATGTGATCTAAGGTAGGTTTCAAAGAATTCAATGTTTCTATTAGGTCATGTCTACCAGCGGGACGATCTTCCTCTCTTCTGCCCCTCCAATTGAATCGCCTTGATTCATATCCTAATATGACAACAACACCAGTATGAAATTAGTTTTTCCATTCTTACATATCTATTGGCAAATATTTTTGAATCAACACCCTCTAGCAGCGCTTGTGATAATAAACAATCTTCTCTTACCATTACTATAGTGGCTCTGACCGTCACCCTGACCCTGACTCTTTGTGGAGAAGATGAAGCGGTCCAACTGGCAGCGGAGGAAATCCCTCTCTTCCTCTAGGTCCTCGATCCGCTTCTGCAGCCATGAGTTCTTCTCCAGAGAGATCTGCAGCTGGGTCCGCAGGTTGGTGATCAGTATGTATGAGTTACTAGGGGCGGACGGGCCAGTTGTTGGAGCAGATTCTATGAAGGAGAATTAAAATATATAGTTGAAAGAAAAATTTACAAAAACAATGTTCCAATATTTTAATGGGAACACCATTAAAACCAGCTAAATGTCTTATTGTGATATTCACCCTCAAAATTTTGATCACTTTGGTTGAAAAACCCTTGTTGTTCAAAGTTGCTCTCTTCATAAGGGATAGCTATTTCATAGGTGTCCTCGTTTTTTGGAGCTGAAGAGAAGATTGTGTCAAATAGTTAGTTGTTATGACTTATTTGAAAAACAACAGGTTTTGGTTGAAAAACGTACTCTGTAGTTGAATCGACGCTGGGTGGTTCTTGGTTGTGGAGGCAGCATCGTTTCTGTTTCCATCCTCCATCACGTCCCTCTTAAATAAGCAAACATACTTCGTTTTGATAACATATCATCCGCGTACATCTATACATCAACACTTTGAGTATAATAACAACAAGCAGAATGTCTTGCAGCTTTACTTCACAGAATTAAGGACATGTGCGCCAGTAAATAACGCAAAGTCGTGATCGTCTTCTTGACACCTTCCAAAAAACATCTACATAAACACACATTTTGCTTAATTATATTAAATGGCAAAGAATTAAAATCAGGCGCACCATGCACAACTCCAACAAAATATCCACAACGTTAATTGTTTGTATATATGGGACTGCACAAGTGTGTTCACTTTGTCAGAGGCTGGCTATTCGATTCCAGCTAACATTAGCACTAAATTTAGCATGAATTTAGCTACAAATAAAAAACATTCCCCACCTGGCTACATATAGTTTTTTACTTCCGCCAATCAAGAACGAGAATTCCATACGATACATCTTTTGTATATATATCGGTACATACCTTTTTACAGTTGTAATAACTTCACCGTTCATATGTAATAAGACGTTATTACTCTGTCATATCTCTATTCATGAATCAAGTAGCCGCTAGCTAACAAGCTAACAATAACAATTAGCGCCTCTCAACACCTCGACGTCACTTCCGGTAGTAATAATACAGGGACCCAATGAAAACCTACGTGAGACAAAGGTGTACTTGAGTTATTAACACAATTAATAGGCTGTGTATGACCCTTTAATGTGCACAGAGCAATAATAATAATAATAAGTAAATTGCAAAATGCAGTACTGAACCTTCTAGGGTTGCGGGGCTTGAGCCCCGAATCATTTTTATGCAGCCCCGATCCGAATCCCGATCTCGAAAAATAAATGAGTTACATTTCTAGTTAGCGCCGAAAGTAGTGAAATTACAGTAACGCGTTACTTTCTAACGCGTTACTTCCAACACTGGCAACAAGTTAGGCAAATTGTCCTATCAAATTATGGTTGTCCGCAAATCTCCTTCATATGAAACGAAATTATTAATAACAAAGCAATTGTAGTTATCAGCAGGACACAGTGCAGCAACGCGCAAAGCTACGGCCTCAGCTTTCTCTGCCATCTCAACTAATAATAGAAATAGCCTAGCCTAATAGGCATACATTTTACTAATTTCGCACACTTTCGTTTCATCTTTTGAAGAAAAGCCATAGTTTCGACTATGGTGAATAACCACGTACTGTTTTAGCCTTATAAACATCGTAAATGGCCAGCAGGAGGGTTGGGGACGACGACGACACCATTTATAATAGCGGTTTGGGAAGCGGACGCGGGTGTAATTTTTAAATGTCGTCATCCGCCCATATCCGCGAGGGTCTGCGCAGACCCCTATGCGGGACGTCCGCGCGGACTGCACACATAGCAAACCCATCTGCGCATGCTTCCAGATAACAAAATGGATGCTTGTTTTGAATAGAGGTTGTGCGAGGAGGTCCGCCGTTACCCACGTTATATAATTCGTCAGGAGTCGAAATTCCCAGGATAGGTAATGTGAACTAGTGGTTCTATCTATCTATCTATTTATAATGGGGGGAATATGCAAAAATTGCATAGCGGCGCATCAAAAGGGCACGTTTTTGGCAAATGCGCATGTTTCTTCTATATTTACATTACATTGTATGTTTCCTTATTGTGTAAATAAAACCTTTCTCAAAGCGTTCTCATTCGTTAGCAAACATTTCTTGGTGCAAGCAATTTTTCTGAAAATGTTTAACAAATTATGCTTTTAAAAAGTGATGGGGATAAAATCGTCCATTTCAAAAAGTGGTAGGGACATGTTCCCAGTGTAAATGACACCTAATGTGTGTACGGCCTTCAATAGATACATAAATGTCCCAGTCTCAAGAGAGAGCCCTGACATGGCAGCATTTAACACCTGCTCTGGCTGAAACATCTAGCCGACTCTCCAATAAACTGGTTCTCGCAACGTCTTTGTTGTAGACCAGAGGTCACTAATAGACGGACCGCGGTCCGGGTCCGGACCCAGACGCCGACCTATCCGGACCCGGACCTATAACCGATAAATTATTGAGAATTATTACATTTTGTAGGAGCGTTTCTATTTTAACCGGCGCATCTTTTCTAGCCTTTACGGCCCAAATCATCTCACATGACGCTACTCAGCCAATCAAATCGGCGCAGTCAGTGAGTGAGTAGATACACGGATATCACAGAGAGACGAGACGAGAAGAAAGAAGCAGTCGGAGATATTTCAAATGGCGTGCTCTAAAAAGAGAAAGGTAGACAGTGAAAATAGAGCCTTCAATGAAGAATGGACACACTCGTATATGTTCATTCTTCTCACGGGCAGTTCAAAACCTTTGTGTCTCATTTGTACTGAGACCGTGGTCATTATTAAAAGCGGCAATGTGACGCGCCACTACGACACAAAACAAATCGTTTGATCAAACATGCCCACCGAAGTCCTATGTGAGGGCACAAAAAATAATCGATCTAAGAGCCCAATATGATCGATCCACCAGAGTCATAACGCATTCATTCACTGCCCAACAACGTGCTAATGAATGTTCCCATAGAGTTGCTTGGATTTTGGGTCAACATAAAAAAAACATTTACCGACGGAGGGGTTGTCAAGGAGTGCATGAGTGCGATAGCTGAGACCCTATTTGAGGGGAAACAATAAGAAGTAGCTTCTCAAGCTACTTTTATTTAATTCTAAAATTAAGCACTTTATTTTATTTTTCCATTTTTCAAAAGCTCTTGTTTTTAATTTTTTTGCTTTTTTGAGAAAACATTTATTTATTATTAGAGTACTTCGCTCCAGTTCAATGTGAAAACTGATGTTGATACAACAGATGTTGATACGACTACTGCTACTTCAATAGGCTATATGACACTATATATAACGCAAGTTAGACATTATGATGTTCCGGACCTTTTCTCTAACTGGACCTCTTTGAAATTCAATTCAATACCCCTGTTGTAGACCATATTCTTCTTCCGCGTGACGTAGTTGTACGTGGTGATACGGTTCTTTAGTTCAGTACACCTCTTCGTACAACTGCCTCTTGCCAATGGTACACGTTCCACAGGTGCCTGAAAGGAAGTCGTGAGGTTGTGCCGGGTGTTGCTGCTCTATGGTGAGGTTGGAGCCTGTGAAAATATAGAAGCAACATGACTATAATGAGTGAAGATGACAGTAAACACTCTATTGTGTGTGTGTGATATTAACCCATAAGCTGACATGGATCAATCTTGTGTACCTAATTATAGTTCTAATTAAAGTACTTAAGAATATAGAGAGGAAGAACAGAAGAGAGAGGAAGGAGAAAGGAGAAAGAAAGAAGAGGACGTATATGGGGAGAATCGGAAATTAAAAGTAATTTACTCGCTCATCAACTAGGCTGCAAACAATTCAGTGATTTTAATCCTTCAATCAATCTCAAAATGTGTTAAAATGGGGGTTTTAGACAACAAAAGTGCATTTTTTTTCCTACTTCCTTTGGGCTCAGCCCCCAATGGTTTCATATGCCAAACACCCCTGGTACTGATTGTTATCATGAACTGTGAGTCTGCACATTACAGCATTCGTCATCCTGTTGACGTTTGTCATTATTTTAAAAATCCTGTTCATGTGGAAATAGCAAAACAGGTAATACAGGTGCGGTGTCAGGTTACATCGTCGTCTGCTACCCGAGCAGAGTAAGTCCGGAAAGATTGGAAGACACAAGACAGAAGATTTGGTTTATATTTAAATAAAATATTCAACGCGGGGAGATAAATGGTAGGCACGTATTACGAAATTCCTTGCTATTGGACATAACTGTTAAAGTAATTAGTAGGTGTGTGTGTGTGTGTGTGTGTGTGTGTGTGTGTGTGTGTGTGTGTGATTACAAGCAGGGTCAACGTAAATGTAATCTGTAGGCCTAAACAAGCATATGTAGGATACAGGTGTATATGTGCATTTTGTTAAAATGACATACGCTCCCCCTAAACTCCTATGTTCTCTCTGCGCAGCCATGGCCCTGAAGAATGAAGGGCTGCCTCATTGTAAGTTAGCTCTGGCATTTGCCGTGGTGATGGACCTGCTAGGCGTGCTGTCCATGCTGCTGGGCGTCTTCGCTTCACTGGAGTTCGATGGGCAAGACTTCGGGGACCTGCTTGTGTACTCGGGGGCCCTCCTGGTGCTGTTCTCCATGGGGGGCTGGGTTATCTGGTACAGCGGCAACATCGAAGGACTGGCCATTACAAAGCAGTCAGGGGGCACCATGGGCAACGCTTTTGACCGCCTCGCTCGTAGTCTGAGCCGTAGGATTCGGCTCCCCAGGACTCAGAGCAGCCCGTAGGAGGCCTGACATCCAGGCCAGGGGAAATCTGACTACTATTAAGAGGATGGTTGTTGACATGCTACAACGCCCTTCAGGGTGCCTTCATGTTTACTTTTTTTTCTTTTTACAAATATCCCAAGTTTACAATGGCAAAAATATTTTATACTGACTCTGGGGATGGCATATGGATTGAATGGGGGAAACTTTCTGCGAATATTGGTTGATTGTGAAATAGTGTTTTGTAAAATTAAAGTGTATATAAACTATATCTTATTTTGAGTTAAAGCTATGCTTCTATCATCATATGATAGGTAAAATTAAAGTGTATATAAACTATATCTTATTTTGAGTTAAAGCTATGCTTCTATCATCATATGATAGGATTTCGTGAAAACGTTATTGCATCTGTTCTCATTTTAATGCAATATTTGCTCACAGTAACAAATAACCCGACACATTTAGCATTCAAAATATATTTTAACAAAAAAATTATGACATTTACAAAAAGTATAATAGTCAATTACATCGAGACAGAAGTCAAGTGTGCACAAATCTAGACAGTAAATAACCCATACTGCATAAGACACTATAATTGATCTATGACATTAAAAAGACAACAATGCCAATGAGTCAATTAAGAAAATAAATACCTTTTTTTCATGGAAGGAATCTGTCACATTAATAATTTATAAGGAGGATCAATATATATTAAGAGACACTTTTTTCACACTTTTGCATAGAGATGATGGTTTTGTAGTATAACATGTAATAATATTGACAGGCTTTAATATGCATATAGTAAAACCACACATTAAAAGACAGAGGTGGAACTTCCACATTTAGAAAGTTACTCATATTTTGAGTCAACCAAGTGGATCTGCTAATTAGCATGACAGAGGTTCAACAATGCAATCAGTTGTAGTCAGGTGTGGGTGGCCAAAAATAACATAGCAGGACTTTGGCTTTCTGAAGCAGTAACTATCCACCTTAGAAAGATGCGTGCCTTTCCCAGTCTCAATTTAACAGTGGTAGATAAGAAGAGGACTATTTTCATTTTCAGGAGATGATTAATTAAGATATGATCACTATCATTACCAATTAATGGGGCAGTAAAGCCACTCAGTAGCTTGTCCATTATTCAAACCATTAGATTATATGACAAAAGCTCAGCTGGAGAAAAGAATGACATGGACTTGATTAGAAAAAGGGTAGAAGAAGTCAGCAGAACATAACGACACACACTCAACAAAAACAATCAATACTTGTGTGGTTACGATTCCAATTCTCAACAATAAGCAGGTAAGACAGAGAAAATAAAATACTAACGATAACATCCGTATTACTGGTGAGTTTAGCAAAGGCTTCACAGGCTAATGTAAGGCACAAGATGAGGCAGGTGTAATGAAATTAGGTTATTTTTCTTCTTTTAGTCAAGTGCAAACCAAACAACATTGTCTATTAATGCATTAATGCATCATTCATCCTTGCTGTAGTACAGTTTTAAGAAAACCCCCACGACCACAAAGGTCAGCAATGTCAGAGTGCAGAGATGGGAACAGAAGGGGTGGGGCTTTGCCAGATGATCATGTGACTGCGTTCAGATCGGCTGAGTGGCGTTTGGGGCAACTCAGTGGAGCCGTCGCTTGCATCGTCTCCTGTAAGAGTCGACAGATCCATCAGCTCTGCAGGAAAACTCACAATGACAGAATATCAGGACATTTTAATGTTTTCCAACCCACCGATTCTGAAGTTTATATAGCCTTCTCCTCCACTGAGGATGAGCTGTGACGGAGCACCACTACTCCCAGACGTGGCAGACGTGGTCAAGCAGTCTGGAGGAGAAGGATGTAACATTTAGAATGCATGCAGCTCATAGAACTGCTCTACTACACAGTACAACACATATATATATACACACACACATTTATATATAAAATCAGTGCATACTAGGTGCGACGATGAAGAATTTGACGGCTTGTCTGTGACCATGGTAACACAACTGGGCAGCTGCCAGAGAACAGTATGGGATGGACACTGACTCCGAAGCTGTGGGTTGTAATGAGCATAGCAATGAGTCAAAACAGTATGCATTTCATTACCATGGATAGTAGTATAGTATATAAATATGGTAGAACATAACTCACTGATAGACAAGGGGATGGAGAAGACAGCACCACTGCCAGTTCCCACCCACAGACAGCTGGAGATGATGGTTAGAGCAGAGATCTGAAGAGGCGAGATGGACAGGAAGGCTTGACCTGGAAAACATGTGGTTAGTACGAACACAAACCTGTCGACATACAACGGTTGTGAGTTAAGGCGTAAACATAGCAAACATACATTCAGAATTTAATTGCCTGTATTTACTAATTATTAATTTTTGTTGCATCATATTTCAAGGGGAAAACTATACTAAACTGAAGGATGAAATCATTGGTTATAAAATGGTTACAATACTATATTATATTATACTATATTATTATATTATTGTATATTACAAAAGTGATATCTTACAATAATACTTCTTGCAATAGGGGATAAAAGAGCCCGCACACACCTAGCGTTTTAGTGACCAGAGGGGTCAGGTCAACCTCCTGCAGCGGCCGTCCACTGGACCAATCAAACAGCCTGAGCAGGGGATCCAGTCGGCAGGACGTCCACACGCCACTTCCTGCTGCACACAGGAAGCGCACCTGCTGCTCGCTGCGCTCAGAGACCGAGAAGGTTTGCTGCGAGGCAAGACAAAGAGTGCAACGATGCTTAACAGACTGACGGATACACAACAACAACAACAACAACAACAGACCGGTAGTTACCTGCTTTGAGTCACTCACCTCAACCTTTTGGCTTTCGATATCAACCACGTGGACCCGATTCCAGTATCCAACCCACAAGCGGCCACCTTTAGCCAGGCAACAGCGAATGGGCTGCAGAGGTGTGGTTCCAAGGTTCATCACCTGGTGTGATGGCAGATCCCAGCCACCTGTCCCAACAGTTTGTATTTTGTCATTCAGGTTCAACTTGGGAGTATGTAAATTCAACATTGGGTGAAAATACTGGCTCGAAAAAGGGGAAATATTTACCTCCATTGTGAGAGAAAAAAGCTAGTGTCCCGTCAGCTAGGCCAGCTATGACTTGATTGGAGGAATACCTAAAAAAGGAAAAACATTTGAACTTGACACAAAATGTACACCATGAATATTTGCATTACACATTATCACAGGGGGATTTCTCAGAATGACCATATCCCAATAGACAACAGAACAGACTGAAGTTTCTTAACTTACGTGAGGGAGTGTACGCCCTCTGAGAGAGAAATGGACTGCATACAACGCCTTCTTCCTGACGACGCTGAATGTACCAGCACACTGGAGAGAGGGAAAGAGGAAAGATTAATGTAAAAAAAGAGCAACTCCTGTCACCAAAGCTAGTATTTCAGTCAGTATGTTATTTCAATGAAACTGCACATTCAGCAGAAACTACCTTCCTTCCTGAGTTCCAATCCATACAGTTCCTGAGGTGTCGCCTGATGAAAAGACAACAATCCAAAATCAAAGTGTGTGAGGAACATTTCAGTAAGAGACTCACTAATGTAAAAACACACAATGTTACTTGATGGTGTTTTGGGTTATTTGTCAAAATGGAATTTGTATGTAGTATATGACAGGGATGTGAATGCCGGCGCACAATGGCTTGTGACTCCCTCACTGACCAGTAGGGGGCACGGCACAAATGCAGAGGGCAGGAGAGGTAGGGGGCAGACTGAACTGGTCCAGCACTGTGTTGGAGCGTGCCGGGTCAATCACTGTGATATCACTGGAGGAGCCCAGGCCAGACATGACCCACACAGAGCACTGGTAGAGAGGGAGGAGGAGGAGGAGGACGGACAGGGCGTTTGGAAACATGACATGACACGACATGTATCTACAATGGTGGTTATGGAGTTTGAGTTGGCACTGTATGTGGTGTTCAGAGGAGGATCACTGGTGCCATTTAAGGTAGGATGGGAAAGAAAAAACACACAAACACACACACACACACACACACACTCACACACTCACACACTCACACACACTTACCGCAGCTTCTCCCGAGATCTCCGCTGTCACGGCAACGGCACAGTTTAGCTACAGGAGCAAAACAAGTGAGTGAGTGCATGACTGCAGACCCAGGCCTGGTGCAAAGGCAGATGTGTTTGTTTTGTGACATAGAGTAGGTGGCTTTATTAGAGCCACATGGTGCGGTGTGATATACCTTAGCGCTGGAGTCTCTCTGATCCAGCAGACGGAGTTGCAATAGAGCAGGCACATCTTTAGGCTCAGGGGTAGATTCCATTGACTCCTTGAAAATAAATCATGAACAATAGATTAGAAATGATCAATAAAGACCCAAAGGCCCAAATCAGTAAGGTTTGTGTTTTCTGAGACATTAAGAGATTAACTCAAGCAGAGCATGTGGGTGAGTAACAATGAGCAAAACCATGACTAAGATGAAATGCATATTTGTCCTTTTATAATTCAACACCACAGACACACCCTTGGCTTCTACCCAAGTTGAACTACTACCTGTGTGTGTGACAGAGGCACGCTCCATCCATTGAGCTGCCGCTTTCCCAGCGTTCCCCAGATGTGGGAGCGAACCTCCCTGTAGAGTTCCCTCTTCCTGACACGTGGAGAGAGAGCAGCAGGAGACACAGAGCTAGAGAAATGGCCATCTTGTATTAATCTGTTCAATCACACATTTCAAAATCACAAATCACGCTGGGGACAAATAGTGTTTATGTATTATTAAGTCATTTGTCAGATGTGCTGATTACAGTGATTGATTTATTTTCGATGTCATTAATGAGCAGGTGGGGGTAAGGGCATCATGCTCAAGGATGCCTACAGGTAGACTGCGGATATTGGGGATCGAACCCAGAACCTTTCGGCTGGGAGTCAAACACAGCAGCCACTATCCTACCCCTAGAACGGAGGGTAAAATAAGCAGTGGCTTACTCTGTGTGAGTCTGGTTGACAGTCTGCAGTTGTGGGGATCGCAGTGGAGCCCGACTGAGTGCAGGGGACGTTGCCATGGTGAAGCCCTGAGCAGCAGAGGGTAAGAAAGGTTCCCTGGGCCGGCCAAATAGACGATGAAACCTAAAGTGACAAACACATTTTCCAGGTGAATCAAACATATCGCTTTGAACATGCATTAGTGCCTTATTTACTGTATCATTTTGCTCTCCCAAAACTCTCTTAAACTTCTTTATTTTATTTGTTATTTTCCTGGATTCTTAGCAACACAATTATCTAGGTTTTTCCCACTGCTCTGGAGCTGGATTCCTATGCATTAACCAGAACCAGCCTCCTTAAAAAAGGTACAATATGCAAGATTTGCAATTTCTCGACTCCAATTTTGAAGAAATTGCTCCTAGCCCCTCCCTCTCCCAACTCTCTCCAAACCCCACGGCCCCTCAAAAAGCAAGGTGTGCTAAAATAACTTGCTGCTGCAGAGTCTGAGCAATTAACCTTAAAGTTAGCTTCTCCGTGACAGAATGTGTTTTACAGTGCATATTGCATATTGTACCTTTAAACCATCATTCAAGTTTGGTAGAGGTTTTGGTTATGTAGTTACCTTGCCATGATGTAACTCCAAATATTGGCGAGATATCTTCAATAGTTGCTCCGTAGATTCAAACTTGATAATCCAAAATAGTGTTTTTTCTCTCTCCCCCATTGACTTACATTGCACGGAGAAACAGGTCTCTAAGTCACACTTTAAGCACACAAACGAATGCGAATAAAGCAGATTCTGCCAATGTATAAAATAACAAAACCCGATTCAGCGTCTGTTTAAAATGATTGGTAAAGATACTATTTTCTTCATCCCCTCGCCGTAGATGTACTGAATACATAAACTGTCTCTCAACTCGTGCTAGCGAAGGGGCGTATATATATATATAACAAACACGGTGATTCGGTCTCTGAATTTTTATTTCCAAAAATCGCTGAATTGGGTTTTGTTATTTTATACATTGGCAGAATCCGCTTTGTTCGTGTTTGTTTGTGTGCTAAAAGTGTGACTTTGAGACCCGTTTCTCCGTGCAATGCAAGTCAAAGGGGGAGGGAAAAAAAACACTATTTTGGATTATCAAGTTTGAATCTACGGAGCAACTATTGACAATATCTCACCAATATTTGGAGTTGCATCATGGCAAGTTAACTACACAACCCAAACCTCTACCAAACTTTAATTATGCTTTAAGAAACAATTTTGGAAAACAGGTGTGGAGTGTGTGTGGTTGGTGGCTGGTTTAAGCAGCCTCACCTGGCCTGAGTCAGACTGATTAGACTCTGGGGCTGGGTTAGGCTGCACACCTGTGGTGCATTGGCCAATCAAGGCCCACAGGTTAAACCAGCCACCACCACACACACTCGAGAGGAGCGCGGACATGTCAGCACTTACCACCTGCTCTGCTGTAAAACCATTCTCAAACCCTGCAATAAACTGGTTTCTATCATCTACTGCCTGTGTCCTGTGTGTCGGAGGAGCCCAGAAAAGCCACTTCAGTGGGAGATAGCAGGGTCCACTGCTACAACAGGCTTTACAAGTGAGATTTTGGTTAACTTTTTTAACTTCCAGGGCCAAAATGGAAGCAAACCAAAATGTAAAATTCACCTTCCCCAAACACTTGTTTTCTCCTCTGTTATCCTCACATCTTTAGTGGCACTGTAAAAAAAAATAAAAAAAGTAAATGGAGCAAAGTTGTTTCATCCTTGACATTGTATTAATTATTAAGCAATTATTAAGCATTTAAGATCAGTAAGATCAGTAAATAAGTGAGCAGTGTACTTACCGGAGGACCTGACTCCGCCTAACTGCTTCCTGCAACTCGAACAGACGCTCCTTGTACTGGTTCTTTTCCATGACCACACGAGCCATCTCAGACCGGGAGAAACGCCGCATCGATGTGGGTAGAGCGCCCTGTAATGAAAAAACCCTCTAGGTTACAAACAGACTATTAATTTACAGTAATATACTACAAAGCATTCTCCAATAGCTTTTTGACCAGTATCATAGATCTAGATTGAAAAATGGAAAAAAAGATATTTCTTACATCAGGGTCTTCAGACTGGCATGCTTCCAGTTCTTTCCGAAGCCTATGACAAGCAGAGAAAATACCTAATTTATAATGATATTTATAGATACAATAAATGATCCAAAGAAGTGTAGTATTTTTTATATAATATATTGTAAACAGCAACATTTTGAATGGGAGAGAAATGCTGTGTACCTCTTGGTTTCCTGCTCCATCTCCTTCATCCTGCTCTCTAAATGAGAGGCAGTTTCTTGTGAAGAGGTCAATTCCAGTTTAACAGCTGAGCGATCGTTGGTCAACTCTTCTACCCGAGATATCAGAGCCTTGCGGGCTGCATCTACCAACTCACTGAAAAAAAAAAAAGAAGGAAACATGAGGACTTAGCAGATATGTGTTATTCTGGTTTCATGACAAATGAACCAGGAATGTATATTCATACTAAGAAATTAGTACTGGGCAAGTCTGTGCAATAACCAAATAAAAAGGCTCACTGGTTGTGTTTCAGTTCCTCAAACTGAGAAAGAATCTCCTCCAACTGGTCGACACTGCCTGTATAAACACAGACACATAGAAGTGGAACATTAAATATTAACAAGAGGGGTAGGGGGAAAAATTAATGTGAGTATCGGGATTCTTTGCTTTCACAACACTTGTATCGTCAGGTTGACTAAAAAAGCAATTGCTTAAAGAAAAAAAATGTAAGGCAGAAATGTCAATGTAATCTGAGTGGAAACATATTAATGGTACCGTCCTACAGAGGGCACTATAGTGTATTCGCCTATAGTTGATTTGCATTAACTATGTTCTATTCTGTTCAGCCACTTGGCGGACAGAGATGCCCTGGCCTACAATTTTGTTTCTCCAGGTGTAAGAAAACATGTTTGTTTGGTACAGACCCCAACAAATGTCACACCATGATAGTTTTTTTTCAGTGAAAATGAAAATTGTGATGCAAAAATGATCATTCCCACGAATAGTTAATCATATCACAATCGCAATATCTGTCAAAATAATCACAATACATTTTTTTTACCATATCTTTCAGCCCTACTGCCATCCAGTGTGAGAATCGGCAAGACCGACAGAGACAAGCTTTAAACTAACTGGTTGTAATAATAATAATATGCATTCAATGTTCTAGGGTTCTCCCCAGGATTTCGTTTTCCATGGTGGCTCTCCCACTAGTCAGTTGCGGCCATAGAAATAAGAGGTTGCGGCAAGCGGGGAGGTTAATGGTTTTAGAAGGGTTATAATAATTAACGTATTTAGCAGCTATTTCAATGTTTAAACAAGGCCAAAAGATACCAAAAAGCTCTACCTACCAATACTAACGGGTTGGTAATTGAATAAACATGAATAGAACTGGTAGCAATGTTTTTTCCCTCTATGACGATCCATCACCCACAATAGCGCCTGTGTGATTTCTCTTCAGGTGAATAACGCTAATCCTACCATGCAATTTTTTGCATGGCAGCTTTGCACAAGGTGCAACTTTGCACAATGTTCAAACCACCCATTTGCTTTGTGATAATTGGAATAGGTCTACTATCATACTATGGAAGCCCATAGTACAGCTCTGCCGTAACCGAATCGGACTCGGACCGATGAGTGGATCCGAAAGCCACTGACATCCACGCTACACAGCAATCCTACATGATATTGTAGTTTTGAGTTATTATAATAACACTGTAGAAATTAAAAGTAAAAACAATCAGTTGAAAAAAAACGTGATTCTGCAGCAGCAGTCTACGCCGGCTCTGATTCAGGCAGGGAAAGATATGCACTATGAATTGACTTTTTTTTCTCAGAATATTCAAATATTCGTTCTGAAAAAACATAACGATAATCCAACGCTTGAAATTATGTATTCGGGCCAGCCTTAGTATTTTTCATATATATACACATTTCATATATTTTTCATACCTCTGACACTGGCCCCATGGTCAACACTGTCTATGTAATCGCGGCTCAGCTCAGACAGCTCTGAAAACAGAGAGTCTGTGTTCCGCAGCTCCCACTCCAGACTATCTTCCTCGTCCTCATCGTCGTCTTTATCTTCCTTCTGCTCCATTTCCTCCTGATTGTCTTCGCCTGGCACCCCCTCATCTATCCTCTGTTCCTCCTCTTCCTCTTTCACCACCGCCTCCCTCATCTCCTCCTCCAAGCTGGTCCGGGGCCCTGCTCCCGATACCTCCGTTTGACTTAGTGCGCTAAAAAACAGTGGAGGAGGAAATAAAGATTAAAGGGTATTACATGGATGGCCGTGTGTGTGTGTGTGTGTGTGTGTGTGTGTGTGTGTTCTGAGGTTTCAAGTTCAAATATGTAATAATTAATCTCCAATGTCACAGATATAACCATGTAGTGGAGTAAATTAATATAACTGAACAATATGTGTGCCTCAATAATAACCCCCAGTTATCCTTGAAGCAAAAAACAAAATGTTTGTTCCCGTGCTCGGTAAACAGACATAAAGTAAAAAACAATAGGTATCCACAGATACTCTGTGAATACCTAATAATCTACAGTGAGGACACTTGTAGTTGGCAACTATGAACTGTAGTGAAGGAAAAGCATCTATTATATAATACTATTGTAGCGTTAGCATTATATGTATTGAGACAGGCAGTGAAGAGCTGATGCGTGACAACCAGACTTCATGATCTCGTAGTAGGAGGCCAGGAGCTAGTTATATGCAATAGCCACAACAAGGTGTAATGTTTCAATATAGTTTTAAATGGAAAACCACCCTTATTCAGTTACACACTAATCTCTTCAGTGACACGTATGAGTGGTTAAGTCTATCTATCTCCATCCTTTCACCTGGAATCCAATAGGTCCTGCAGCTGAGACAGCTCAGGGGTGGAGCTTATGATGTCATCAATAAAGGATGGGTCTGTGGGAGGCTTTCTCACGATGTCGATAACATTCACTTCTGGGGCTGCTGGCTCTCTCATAGGAGTGCAATCAGAGTGCACACGTGGTCTCAAAATAGCCTTGAAGAAGAAAAAGGTCAAAGGTCATCCATCCAAAAGGTCATCCGTTTGTTGGGAGTGTAAATATGAACGTGAAGAGCGTGATGCTTACTTTATCATTAACACTGGTGTCAGATTGAAGTTGGGATGTTTGCATTTCAGAACTTCTGACATGTCCCTGGTTTCTAAAGACCAAATTCAACATGACATATAAAGGAACAATGGTTCAGGTGTTTTTCAGGTGTCTTGTGAATAGAAATGAATGGAATCACTATTAACTGGTTTAATACATATATTTACATTTTCATTGACAGTGATTGTAAAATATTAGAGCAGAGGCAGAAAAAACCTTAAAGGAGTCTCTCTCTCGGAATCCTTCTTCGTTTCCTGCAGCTCTCGAAAAGCAAGCGCCAACTAAAAGAAACAAAAAAGACAAAAAGAAGACCAATAACAAAGTATTTTAAATACAATCAAATATGGTGATGATGACTGAACAATACATTTAATTTACACAAGCTTGTAGACCAAACAGCCTGAATGTCTCGAGCAAACTGACCTTATTGTGAGTGTGCTTGAGTGAACTCAGTTCCCTGCCAACACTAGCTTTCTGCTCCTCCAAGGCCACCACTGCATTAGAGACAGTATGTATCAGCAGTCAGTGTGACTTCTTCGGTTACATGAGTAAACAGTTTTTAGTTAACTCAATGTAGCAGTAAGCTCAGCTTCACACAAACAGGATTAAGAAAAGGATCACGGTGTGAAGAGGAAGGAGGGTTTATCAAGAATGGCACACATACCATATAACATACAACCCACGACACAAGCACTCACGTTGGTCAGCTTGTTCTCTAGCTTTCCTCTCCACGTCTCTCTCTCTCTTTTCCCGCTCCTTCTCCCTGGCCCGCATGGCCCTCCTTTCTTGTTCACATTGGTCATCTAGTTCAAGATACCGCTGAAGAAAGAAAGAAAGAAAGACACTTAATGACTGATGAATGATTAATGAGCAGATAAAGGTTAGGCATCAAGGATGCCTACAGGATGTTGGGGTTCACTTCAAACCCTGACCATTTGGTCTGGGAGTCAAACACCCCAACCACTAGACTATCCTGCCCCCTTGGATTTCCCCTTACCATTCTCCAAACAAACACACATTTAAAACCCTATTTGACCTCTTGGCTCTCTCTCCTCAGGGACCTCTCCGATTGGTACCGCTCCATCAGCTCCTCTCTCTCCACCCGCCCCTTCTCCGCCTCCTCCTCCCTCTCCCTCAGCTGGGCTCGGCTGCTGGCCAGCCCCTCCAGGACCCACACAAGTACGGGCACCAGAGACTCCACCACCCCGGCCCCATGGGTCTCAATCACTGTCTGGGAGAGAGAGAGCGCCACATCAGGAGAACCACTCAAGATTTATGTTCAAGTCGTCGACTTGACGCAGACCAATGACATCACCAACACACATTGATGCTCCACATGCAAGCAGATTTCATAATATCAGGTTGACAATGATATTATATCTGAGGAAATAGTTGATGAGGTGAACGAATAGTTAGGGCCATTACCTGCAGTTCTGAGTACAGCTTGCCTGCTTCTTCACTCACAATGTCAGGGTCCAACTCCAGCTCACCAGCGCTACACAGGATACTCTCACTCCACTCCATTTCACAAAATCTGTTTACTAAACTGAAGAAAACAAACTAAATGACTGTGTGCGTATAATATTATGAGCAGACCCAAAAGAGGAGCTTCCCCTTTTCTCTATGAATACCTAGCCAGGCAATCAGATACATTTCTACACTTACAGTTCAGCTACTTCCTGTATCACCCATTTCTCTGTCATTTACCACCCGTTTGTGTGTAGCCTCTGCCAAGACATGCTTAGATTTTTGTTTTGTACTGTATCCTACTGTACTGTACTGTACTGTAAAGTTTTGCTCAGGTAGGTGTCCATTCTGAAAAAAAGAAAGAAAAATGAAAGGTTATATGCATGGATAGTTGCCTATGAGGAGAGATTTCTACAGTTTGCAAGTCCATGTTCATGTATGTTAGTAAACCACAGGAATCCTTAAGACTTTAAGCAACCTCTAGCATATATTTGGAACAGGCTTATATAGTTAGCATTAAACTTGACAAGTAGGCCTGTATTGAGTTTCTTGGCTTTTATGGGAATACCAAACGTTTTGAGGACCAGATCTCAGCGAATGGTCACAGCTCACGCATTAAGTGAGATCTGTGCTTACATGGATTATTCATATTGACCCTCATGATTTCAGGAATGCGTGAATAACACTTTCTTAAAAAAAGGTTTATGAATGGTCACAGTCAACTGCTACATGTAAACATACGGATATGGATCAATATTTGGATATCTTACAACGCGTGTTGCAAACAAAACCTTTGACCTGCATTAAGGGTCTCTAAATGATGCATAATGATGCATAGTGTATGCACCTTGCGTGTTAATTTAACATCATAGTAAAAAAACTGTTGTGATTAGTTGTTGTTTTTTAGATGTCCATATCCAATAGAGCACAAAGTAAGTTGAAACACAACCCCATGGCCAATTACAGTATTAGCAAAGGAAAAGCACGATAACGCCTTTGTCATATAGGCATATTGAATGACAGCAACAGGCTCAATACTTATATAACCCATTGTAGCGTTTATAATAATGCAAAGCACATAATGCAACATTTTGCGCTCGATACATAAGTAACTGACAGTAGACACCTTGAGAGATCTGACAGAAATTTTAGAAGACACCAAGTTTGCCGGAGTAAGCACTTCTTTTCAATGTGTTCGAGTGCTATTTTGTCAAACTTACCTTCGCGACTAACATTCGCCTATAGTTTCTTATATTAGTACTATCTAGCCAAATTATTATCGACTACATTCAGCAAAGCTATCAATTACACAGACGAGTTTAAAGAAGGGGAGTAGTTTAATTTAAGACATGGTTGAAGGAGTCAGTTGTCTCACCAATCAGCGCCATGTACTTCTAAACTCTAACCAATGAACGTGAAGTAAAGGTGGGGCATGGACAACTCTGTTTTGCAAAGCAGAAAAGAAGGTTTCCTGAATGACACGTGACCGAGAAGAGCTGGGGACCGTCAGGTGATTCGAGCAACGTTCATTTAATACCTGTTGGAAGAATACCTATCATACCTAGCTGACCAGCTTTTCCGGCTCTGTAAAGGAAAAGCGCATTTACAAAGACATGCAGAGCCACAAAGTCAGCAATAATGTGCAGTGTGTCCATTTTCATAATAATCAAAAACAGATGCGGGAACAAAGTATGTGGTAGGCCCACTTGTAATAGTCTACCTTGTGCTTTACATTACATTGTAGCGATTCATAGCAAATAAACGATTTTAGTAAAACAACATTTCAACCGACAACATTTTAATGGACAACATTTTGCACATTTTAAAATTACCAATTGTTGACCAATTATTTGTATTACTACTCAGTCCAGTAGATGGCAATATAAACATTGCCCGCTCTCGGTTTTTTTTGGCAGGCGTGTGTTGAAAACTGCTGGTTATTTACACATACTTTATGAGCAGCATATGAAACTACTCAGCAAGCATATTCATTATAATATGTTTCCGTGGCAGAAAAAGAAAAAGAAAGAAAGGAAGGAGCTAGTGAATATCCACATGCACATGGACTACTTAATTTTCCTGTCCACTCATTCAGCTTATACAGTAACTCTCTTTATTACTCTTCGTTTCTCCTCCACGAGTACCACCTTCCCATCCTCCCTCTCCTCTCGTGTCATCTCTCTCCTTCTCTTCCTCAGCAGGTAAAACACGGCAATGCTGCCCACCATCCCAACGCTGATGGCCAGGATCACGCAGCCAAGCACTAATAGATGTGAGGTCGCCCCCTGCGGCTGATTGGATTGGTCCCACAGTCCGAGCCCCACCACACTAACACCAATGAGAGTGCCCCAAAACCCCAACGCCATCATGCAGGAGCCCCAGGTCAGCTCTAAACCCCCGGTCACCACAGTAACGCCTGCCACAGAGACAATTCCCCCTGGTAAGGTCACAGTCTCAGACTTATGGTCATAGGTTACCACGGAGGATGGCAAAGTAGAAGGATCCAAGATGTCCATTTTAGATGTCATGTTTGGCTTTATTCTGTGTCAGGTGTCCTGCAGCGACCAATCACTGGTGCTCGTTGCTATGGGTTCCTCTTCTCAGGTCCTGGGTTTTCTCTTCTGGTGCCAGACCTAATAATATCCTAATGTTCAATTGTATGTAAAAAAAATATTAATTTGGTCGTCTTCATCAAAACCAATTAAGAGTGAGGAAATGTTAACGATGTACTTTATTTATCCCAAACAGGAAACACTATACCCTAATATAAATAATATATATAGTTAATATATACAGTTTATTAGTCAAATCGTAATATTTTATATATTAACCGATATAACACGATATTAGCGCCAATCTATTTGACTTTAAAATGATGAAAGGTTATAAGAAGACCTACCTTTGTTGCAGCCCCTTATTGAGGGACAAGGGGATATGCCTAGGTTAGATAAATGTATAATTCATGAAGATTCAGTTAATATTTCATATCAGTTAGCTCCTCATTTGGCTGTTGTGTGGCTCTCCTCTGGCCAATGGTCAGTGTAGAAAGGAGCGAGGAGGACTCGTTGCCTGCTACTTTGTCACATTGCATCACCACCTTAAGGGCCTGCAAGATGGCGGACAGTTGCTATGATTGCTGTTATCATTTGTTTGTTCCACCCATGTCTTGTTTTAAATAGGAAGGGCTCGTCTGTCATCACAACCCATTATGAACCATTAACTGGTATTTATCTAAGAGCTACTCCCTTCCTCTTCTTCTTCTTACTTGTTTTCCTCATCCCCCAGAGGAATGGATTGTTTCGTATTTTCCCAAAACATCTCTTTTATTCCCACCTTGTTGTCTCCATGCCATAGGCAAACATTCTGCCTTTTTGGTTCCATGCACAAAGTTTCAAATATGCTTAACATGCAGCACACTGTCGTTACCATGACGACGAGAAACTATAAAATCCTCCATTATTATTTTCTTTAATGCCCGTAGGCCTATAACACTTCATTATAGAAAGAAGTCACCACAGAACGCACCAACGGAGCACATAGAGCACTATAGAGGATGCAGCTAACATGTTCCTGTAAGGATGGGGTGAGGTTGCCGGTGGTCCCGACATATTCCGGGTATGCGTCGCGGATGAGCAGCTAGTCGGAGCCGTCTGACACGCTGGTGGTGCAATGACACAAGCACTGCTAAGACAGTTAGCTACTAATAGGCTACACCTGATTAGCCGCCGACTGTGGCAAGGCCAATACTATGTCACAGAAATTGAGGTTGATATTTTTAGCTTTGACACCGCGCCGCCCACTTGGCAATGCACCTTTGTTATCTATTACCTGTGTTGACTGTTGAGACTGTCTTTACATATATACATATATATATATATGTATACATACAGGATATTTAGTATTTAGTACTTCGATGTATCATTATGCAAAGGCATCTGTCATGTTTGAAATTATTTGATTGATTTATGCTTTTGTAGTCTACTTCATAATAGTGGTAGTGTCTTTCTATACGCATTTCTATATGCACTTTATCTGCTATATGCACTTCTATATGCATCGTCTTTGTCTTCAAGCATTATCTTGTAAGACATATCTGCCCGCCAGACAACCAGTCTGGTGCCAGTCTACCAGACATCTACATGCAATAGGATGGACATGCAGATATGGTACAGATCTAGAATCAGCCTCATCACCACATGTTTTACATCCTCAACACATTCAACTTCTGAAGCGTGGATCCCCCAGCAGCAGCAGCAGCTGTGCCTTTTAAGGACAGCCCAGACTATATGTCGGATGTCAGGGATAGTCTGTTGTGAAGTGGAGGGGGTGTAATGCTTTTGGACACGGGTGTCACAGGGATAATGTTAATGGTAATTGGCTCAGTGCGGCACAGGGCGAGAGAGGGAGGGGCTTCCGTAATCCAATAGATGGGCGCCTATTTATAGAGGGAAGAAAATCCCACAGTGGAAGATGAAAGTTTCTGGAATAACCATCATAACAAATAAGGAGGGCAGGATATAAAAGCAAATCTATAGAATATATATATATATATTATTTCCTTTACTTCTCTACTTTATTAAGGCTGGGGAATTGTCTTTGGCCGCTATCTTGGAAACAGTAAACAGCTCATGTTGCAAACAAATACATTTCACATTAACATTTACATCAATTACATAAAGTTTATGTTATCCTCCGTCACATAAGAGTCATCCTTTCTTGTTTAGTATTTTCACTGTGTTTGTGATGAATGGTAAACAAGGATTTAGCCTTCTAATGCAGTTATAACCTCAATATTTGTATTCTAACACACCCATAAAATGGGTTCAATCTGTTGAAACACAGATTCAAACCAAAAAGTGATTTTTTTATCTTACTAGAGGAAAGGACCAAGCAGACAGATGGTTCACAAAAGAAGACTGTGACTGATATTTATCACAATGCTAATCTTATTCCTGACCTATTAAACATTATTCGGCGACTTCCTCGCAAAGGGCTAACATCAACACAAGAGAATTAAAATACATGAATAATATAGATAGATAATAGATAGATAGATAGATAGATAGATAGATAGGTACTTTATAGAATAGAATAGAATAGAAAATACTTTATTGTCTACATTTTGCATGCAAAAGGTAGAAATTCGTCTTTGCTTGCACGTGCAGAAATCTGCCACCAAAAACACAGAGACACAGAGAGAGAGAGAGATACTCCTTTAAGTTGATGGAAAAAGAGAAGGAACGGCCAAGGGGATACATATGAGCCTTGGCAACGTCAATACAACAATAGAAAGAGCAGGGAGGAGGAGGAGGAGGCTGAGGAGGAGGAGGGGGAATGCCACTACGACATCTTGTTAAAATAAACTAAAATGAACGTTGAAAGACACTTCCAGGGAAGCTGCCCAGCATCATAGCCAGGAATGTAGTGTGTGTGTGTGTGTGTGTGTGTGTGTGTGTGTGCGTGCATGTGTGCGCACACGCGTGTGTGTGTATATGTCAAGGAGGAAGAGAGGTTTAAGGGAAAAGGTAAAGAGTGGTGCTGGGCTATGGCAGGTCACATGGACCATGCTATAATTCTCCTGTGCAGATGGTAGTTCGGAATTAGTTAGTCAATGGTCGACTAAGCCCACGAAGACACTTATACACAATACTAGAACATTACAAGCCCTTCATGGTCTTCTTGCTAGTCTTCTCAACCACACTGGACCTTTATTCACAGATGAAGGATGCCAGCTTCTCATTTAGATAAGGATTCATGTAATGTAGTGTGATGTAAACTAATCCAGACGTTTTATAACCCAGCCTTCAAACGATCCTGAGGTTCACATACGGGGTTCCTATTCACTTGTGTGATCACTTTGTTTATGTTGCTGTTTTATTACAATTCCTGTCTCAAAGGGATCCACATAAGTCCCATATTTACTAAACCCCCCATCCTACCAATTAGAACCATGTCAAACGCATGTCCCCCATCGGTCCCATAAAACAATCAAAATCACCATCTATTCGATTCCCCTGGATATGTCCTTAAACGGTTTAATAACAAATGAATAATAACACATTGGACCTAGACGGCATCAATACATAAGTCAGCTAATAATTCAGCAAACTGAGGACGAGCCAGTAGCGAGGACGTAGGCCCAAGGGCTCATTTCTGTCAGAAGCTCAGCTACCTTAAATCCCCTTTTAACAGAATTAACCCAGGCATCTATGGTTGGAGACTAAGTCTTCTTCCCCATCCTCTAAGTTATCCCTTAAGTTATCTCCAACCGGCCAGACAGTCAACAGTCGGTCTCTGACACACATCAACACATTGAATAGGTAGGTCTCTTACTAATATACGGTGCTTAGACTCACTGGGCCTGCACCGTGGTACAGTGTATTGTAAGATCACTTGAGAATTTACTGTTTTATCTCACTAGACTTTGTTCTTCCTTTCAGGTTCCTTCGCGTCTTGGAGAAATAATCAGGGAGGCCCTGACCTCTGAGCTTTTCTTTCTGGGAAGAGAACCGTGTGCGCACACAGGGAATCTGAAGATCTGACTTGTAAAGGAAGATCTCCAAAGACAAGTAAGGGACATAGACCAGTGTGGGAGCACCTCAAGGGAGGGGACAGTAAAAAAGAACAATCAAATCCACCACCATGGGAAACGCCACAAGCAGCGCGCTCTCCAAGGAGATCCTGGAGGACCTGAAGCTCAACACCAAGTTCACAGAGAATGAGATCTGCCAGTGGTACGAGAACTTCCAGAAGCAGTGTCCGACGGGCCGCATCAGCCCCGAGGAGTTCGAACAGATCTACGCCCGCTTCTTCCCGGACAGCGACGCCACCAGCTACGCACAGCATGTCTTCCGCTCGTTTGACACCAACGATGACGGCACGCTGGACTTCAAGGAGTACATCATCGCCCTGCACATGACCTCCACGGGCAAGACCACACGGAAGCTGGAGTGGGCCTTCTCGCTGTTCGACGTGGACAAGAACGGCTACATCACGAAGACAGAGGTGACGGAGATCTGTCAGGTGAGCGGGGGGGGGGGGGGGGGGGGGGAGTTTAGGTGATATCATGTTCATGATCAATGCTTATCGATGCATTTACTTTTTGGGTGATGGTGATGGAGGTGACAGCAGGATAGTGGATGCTATCGTAGTGCTACAAGATGGTTTTAAAAAACCCAATCTCTCAGCTAGAAGAGCAGCAGAGGATGACAAACAAGGACATTGTCAATGTGTTATATTATTTCTTGAATGGGAATATATTTCAAAAATGTTCCAAGATTAATAGTCACAGTAGATCCTCTTGCTTTTAAGACTGAGGGGTGAACTCTATGGATGACCTTGTTGCCTTCCTCCTGTGTTGTGGTCCATTTGCTTCCCTCACAATACTTTAAATGCTTGGTTTTCTTTTCATCACTGTTAAGAAAAAAACCTTCTCATTGAATATAGTATTCCAGTCCACGTTTTAGCCTAATTAGTCGCCCCATTTGAGCCTAACAATCCAGATAATCCATGCGATTACAGGTTTAACCCTCAGATATAGGCAATTCTGCTCCCAAGCAATGCTTAGTCTGTTACAGTGTTTTTCTTTTCAACGTAATCCACTTTTTATTACTTCAGTAAAAAGGTTATCTTGTGCCTTTAAATCAACATTCTAATTTGCAGTTACACATTTATAGTTGTATTATGATAATCTAGGTTCAAGTTATTAAGAGCTCAAATATGTATTATCTTTTGTGGCAATCCAAATGGAGGTCAAGGTTAAAACTCATCCCCAGAAACCCAGCTGTAGTTGGGTTGCATATGTATCCATTTGGTCATAGTTTGTAAATAAACAACGTGAGACTCAAGTAGTGTAAACTAAGTACACATACAATGTATAAAGAAGACATTTCCAAATATTTATGCATTAGTCTGTAACCTAATCAGGTGTTGACAGGTGATGTCTGCAGTGTGTACAGTATAACCATACTGTTATGAAACAGCAGTCTGGGCTACAAAAAGCAACTTACAGAATCTCACCACCATGTTGGAATTTTGGCTTACAAAAAAGAAAAATCAACCATTAGAATCAAAGCAGCCATTAGAATTTGTGAAAATGTGTTCTCTTTTTTACATAAAGGCACCAGATTATCTCAGTTTTGACCAACTGGACAAAAAAAGGCATCTACATACTTGAATGTAACCACCAGAGTTATATTTCAAGTATGTTAACAATCTAAAAAATGTAACTGAATCTGATCTTGAATTTGGAATTCTTATTCAATTAAAAATGTTTGTATTCACATGCACATGTGAATATATATATGTGTATATTCACAAAACAAACCACTTAGCCACAACCTCCTTGAACCAGCCAGAGCATGAGGCGGGGAGAGCAAGATGGTGGTGGAGCGTAGGAGGAGAAAAAAGACATCTTGCAGTTTGGCCTGTGGCCTGAGTCTTGGCACTAATCCATGTTAATCTAGGTGTCTTAAATGTGCTAGATGAGTCTTTCCCCTCCGTATGTGGGACACACACTTAGAAGGCCTGACCCTACACAGTGGAATGTCTGCCACATACATATGTTATGATTCTACGTGGCTTCAGGCACTCCCTCTGGGGAGAAAAAAAAACTATGAACTAGCAATGTTGACCAACACAAAATAACTATAGATTATGTTTAAAAAACCTTTGACAGCCAAACACTGTTAGAAATTGCCTTCTTAACCAATCTTGGTTATGATGTGTTCTATGGTGTGTGGAGACTAAAAACCTTCAAGAAATGATTGTTCTAGTTGGTTCTTCACTGCTGCTGTGGTCAAGTATAGGCCCACTGATGTCAGACGTAGATTACTTGTAGATTAAGTAGCGACACAGTGTTAAATAACGTAACCTGTCGTACATAGGCTAAAGTGTGTCTATTCTCATACAGTAGACTGCCTTGTATTCCACATCCTGTATGTTAGCCACCTCCATATGTTCTGAATATTGTTCCTTACAACCTTCAAACTCTACCAGACCACTTAACTGGACTATTACATTTGCTATAACTATTGTTGTTTATGTTGCCATACTGTTATTATGAATAGTTGTAGTATTAGAATGAAAGTAAGGTTTTCTTAACTTTTTATGGTATAAACCATTGAGATTATTATTATTATTATTATTATTATTATTAATATATGGAGCAACTACTATTTATTGTTGCTCCAATATTGATTACATGCTTTGATTATACTCCTTACTTCCTATACACCTTACTTGTAGGTCACTCTGGACAACACTGTCTACTAAATGTGGATGTAAACATGAGACAAATGTGCAGCATTAACATGCCCCCACCCCCACCCAGGCCATCTTTAAGCTGATCCCCAAAGAGGAGCTGACCAAGCTACCGGGAGACGAGAACACACCCGAGAAAAGAGCCAACAAGCTGTGGGCTTTCTTCGAGAAGAAGGACAACGGTAAGCTGGAGCACACACACACGTCTCAGCAGCTGGTGGCACAGCTTCTGCAGATTAAGTTTTACATGTGTTCTGTTGTGGCATCTGATCCATGGCTTAAGACCATGCAAGCATCACATTCACCTGGGAAGCACAATCCTGTTACAGCATCGCTAGTCATGCAAGATTTATATCAAGCATAATAAACAGTAGCAAGTGGAAATCCTCAAGTAACCCCCCCATATGTGTTAAAGACAATACCACGCAATACTGTTTTAACCTTCTGATACTCCCACTCCCCCCAACATCTTTCTCTTTTATTTTTCTCCTATCAGAACGATTGGCAGAAGGCGAGTTTATCAAAGGGGTGATCGACAATGAAAATGCTATGCGTCTTATTCACTACGAGCCCATCAAGGAGTAAATAGATGTCCTTTAATTGTCCCTCTCTCTCTTTCTCTCTTCTCCCAGTTAGAATGTTTTCTTTTGTTTTTGCCATTGGTTGTTCATAAACTCCTAGCCTCCCCTCTTCCTTCACTCTTTCAGACTCTCTATGTAAATACTCTTCTTCTGCAGTGTCTCGTCACTGTACTCTTTGATTAATAAAAGGTTTACTTGATGGTGAATTATCTTGGAAATATTCGAAAAAGTATTATTATTAATGATTAATTATCGATTATTAACTATTATTAATTATTTATAATTTGTACACTGAAATAATATTACGGATTTGTATTTATGGCAAATAGAATAATATGTGTGTTCTTAAATATGGGTGCTTTGGAATACTAGCCAAAAGGACATTTAAATGTAAGTAACCTATATCAAAAAAGTGAAAATGTAATAATACATCTTGGGGACAGTCTTGTGTCTATTGTCTAAACTATATGAATACACTTATTTCCAGGACATAGCGTAGATAAAATGGTTTCGGTAAAATATGGAAATTATGTGGTTTTTAGGAATTACAACCATTTTGAATAATTATATCCAATAAGGTTGATAGATTAAATGTTAAACTACTCACAATTGCAACATGGTTAAATTGTATGATTTTGTGATGGTCATCCTGAAATAATGTTGCTGTTTTTAACCAAAGTGCTGTATTCTCCACATTGTACACTTAATAAATCTTTTTTCTTAGATTTCATCATGTGTTTTTTACCAGAGAACAAAGTTATTTGTTAACCTAGAAAGTACCTAGTCTCTCCTCCGTCTATTTCTCTTTCTCTCCATCCAACTCAGGATTACTGTCATAATCTTCTGCTTTGACATTAGAGAGCAGACTTTTTAAAATCTCCATAATCTTTCAATCTCTGTCTCTCTATTTTAGTCAGTATATCTGTAGACAGAGTATGTCTACTTCTTGCCTCTATTATAGATTCCACTTGAGCGAGATTAAAATAAATATGAATGAGATCATAGACAGGGATGCTAGGTAACTGCAGAGACGCCTACATTTAGAAGAAGAAGAAACTTTAATTCACAATTTGGGGTGCATGCGCAGATGCACCAACACACACAAGGGGGGAAGTGGCCGCGAACACAACACACATGCAGGGTAGGGTGTCCAAACTGAATATGTCCTCCGCATTTTTCCCATCCCCGCCGACCCTCCTCCAGGGACAGCCAGGGAGCAGTGGGCAGCCTCCAACAACGGCGCCCGTTGTTACACCACAGGACTGAGAGAGCACCAGTACAAAAACGCACTGCCCTTTTTATTTGAAATGAATAATAAACATAGTGCCATTGTGTAACTGTAAAAAAAACCTTGAATGTCCCCTAGAATAGATTGAGTGATGGATTGAAAGTAATTCAAATGTACATTTTGTGGAAGCAAAGTGTTCTGCTCTTCTGTTAGGAACAGTCCATTCTGTCCAAGCAGTCCAATGTGAGCCAAACATATAAATGCAAACGACACATATAAAATAATAGATTATATCCTCTTAGCACATACCACCATAGAGAGACCTGTAATTCTTTGCCAGTATTAGGCACTAATAAGTAACAGTAATGCGAGCGATGCATGTGACCCAGGGTCAGCATCCATCCCTCTGAAATACGCCCAAAAGTAGCAGAGAGAAAACCCTCAAGAAAACCCCATTGTCTTTTGAGCACTGTCCCCTGTGTGTTCCTGCTACCACTTCATCCCTCTGCGACGACAGCGAGCCGTCCATCTCCTAACAGGGCGAATCTACTCTGTCCATCTCGGCCCCCTCCTCCATCATATCCATCTCTCTCTCGCAGTCCTCGCACCCCTCGGTCCCGCAGCCACCCACCAACACCAGCATGGGCATCGCGTCCCCGTTGCCCACCCCCACCACGCTGCCGTCCGGGGCCCAGGCCACGTCCATCATCCCCCCGGGACACTGCAGCAGGCCACTGACCGAGTAGAGCCCGCCCTCGGGGACCACTTCGACGTAGGCGGGCATGTGGGCCGCCGCTCTGGCCTCCTCCAGACGGAGGCGCTGTCTGCGCTGGAGCTCGATGATGGTCTTGGTGTAGGAGTTGAGGGTGACCACTGCTGCACCCATGCAGCAGCTGAAAGACACCCAGGCCAGACTAGGAGGAGAGGAGGAGGAGAAGAAGAGGTGAAGGCGGTTGAAACACATGGACACAGCGGAGATAAAATGGTGTTGGTAATATGTGGAAATTATGTAGGTTTTTAGATCATGAGTATGTAATGCTCAGTATGCTAGAAGTGAAATGAGAATGTTGTTGTTGTTGTTGTTATTGTTGTTGTTGTTTGGAGCTCAGCCACCTACGCAAAGGACCAGCCGTAGTCCCAGGTCTGGGGCCTCCAGTCCTTGGGGCCGACAATGACCGTCATCTGGAACACCGTGGTGAACATCATGTGAGCCACCATCCCCATAAGACCTGAGACACCGGTGAATTAAATCAGTGCACGATGATGTATGAGAGGCATGAGAGAACATCACTTGTGTGTTTGTGTACATTGTGCTGTTGAATCTGGAAAAAACAACAACGAATGAGCAAGCAAGCATTTGAAATATGGCTTTTGAGAAGGAGAAATGAAGGACGTTTAAAGTGGGAATGGCTGAAATGAAGCACAAATACAGAGCATAAAATCACATCACAAAGCAACAGATGGAAAAACATTGTAATGGATGCCGTGAGTCATACCTGCGAGCACGGTACAAATAGCTGCGTAGGCGTTTATTTGAAGTGCGTGCATCTCTTTGTGGGAGCACAGCACCTCCAGCCACATCAGCAGAAAGCCCATCCCCAGCAGGCCAATGTAGGTGAACTCTGAGACGACCGACAGCCATAGCACACCTGCAGTGCATGTGACAGCATAGACCAGTCCAAATCACACATGTGCACAAGCATGTTTGCACACACATACGCACACACATGCGCACACGCACACGTGTGACAATAAGATACAATAAGAACACTCAGTTTATACTCAATATAATGCAAATATTCTAATATCCAAATGTATAATATTAGTGTTCAACATGAACTGACCTTGTGTTTCCCCAGGGGTTAACTCTATGAAGCTGCGGCACTTCTCCCCTGTTAATAAATGTTCAGGATGTGATCAGTAAATGAAATCAGCAATCTAATATTTCCGTAATATATGAAAAATATCTGAAATATATATGAAAAATATCTGAAATCCAGATATCTGAAAAATATCTGAAAAATATCTGAAATCCAGATATCTGAAATCCAGATATCTGAAATCCAGATATCTGAACGTGTGTGCTTGTGCGTGCATGTGTGTGTGTGTGTGTGTTTTAATTTACATCTATCGGCATGTGCATCCCCACACCCACTCTCTCACACACACACACACACACACACACACACACACATGGGTATTACCTGTGGTCTCACCATCGCTGTGTTCCTCACAGCTCTCCCAGAAGCCTGTGTGGAAGTATCTGAAGGCGTACTTGTCCTCCCCCGTCTCCCAGATGTAGTGCACGGCGTTGGCTAGCTGCCTCTGTCCAATCTTGGATAGCTCCTCCCTCCGCGCCGGGGACAGCGTGCGGTTGAAGGGGTTCTGGGTGGGGCTCTCTGAAAAACATCACAGAAGAAGACAGGAGATGAGCTCATGTACATTTGACTAGTGCAGGCATGCTGGTGCACACAGGTTGATTAACACAAAGTGCCACAAGGTTTCACTTTTGGTTTTAGTTTTTGTCGAAACTTCTGAAATGCCTTTTTTGAAATACAACTTTAAATCGAATCTGTTCTCCAAAGCAGTTTTTTTAAAGTAGATTTTTTGCATTTGTTCACCAAGTGTTCCAATCCCTAGTAACACACTCTTTCTGATGCTTTGAGATGTTAAAGTACAACAAACTTACTCTCAAACCACGTTTCACTTTAACACATTAGAGATTGCTGGGAAAATCTGGAATGTCCAATCAGAAATAACAAGTGCTTTAGAAGGAGTGGCGGGAGGGACAAAATAGAGAGCACTGCTTTATTTTCCAAAGTCACACTACTGTGTGAAAAGTAACATGCTGCCGTGTTTCAGTCACAGGGGGTAAGTCTTCATTCTGTGGAAGGATCATAGATAATTCCTTTATGGGGAAATAATCTGGATTAAGTACATGCAGGATAAGGAGGTGGTAGTTACCTCTCCAAAATGTTCGGGAGATCTTTGGTTTTTATTCTCACACTCCACGGGATATTCCTAAACTGTAATTCAGCTCGCTTATCAACCAATGAGTGCACATTCGTCAACATAGAGCACAGTATTGAGAAACATTAGATAGGATAGGAATTCTCAGAACGAGTGGAGCTGATTTGTGTGTGCGTGACGTCATTAGGGAACAACACGTTTTTTTTTTACCTGTGGTGTACGGCTTGCTGTTGTTCTGACCACAGTTCTTCATCTTGACGGGTGAGAGGCAGAGGGGCTTCACCACCTTATGGGTGCCCTCGCACCAGTAGGAGGTGCAGAGAGCCAGGATGGAGAACACCAGAGCCAGGGTGGTCAAGGACAGGGACAGCAGGGAGCGAGAGCGACGAGACATGCCCTCTAACATGGCAGTACCCTGGGGGAGGAAATGGGGCGGGCAGATGACAGGCAGGGGGGGGGGGGGGGTGGCTAATTTAGTTCTCCACACTTCATTCTCTAAAGAAGATTAACAGTTTTACTCTGCGGTAACCGTCAATCCTTGAGTCGTCAGAGGACCTGCTGTACCTCCTGAGCCAGTGGTGCTCGTATGTAATTGTATGTATATGTGTATACTCTGGTCCCTTAGACATGTATCAGTGTGAGGGGTGGAAATGACTAAACTGTAGAGTTGCTTTACGAGCGTAATAGCAGTGTCATAC
>OOFB01016877.1:10695-25430 GCA_900323305.1 Trachyrincus murrayi | reverse complement strand
CCCGCGGCGGGGGGGGGGGGGGGGGGGGGGGGGGAGGGGGGGGGGGGGGGGGGGGGGGGGGGGGGGGGGGGGGGTGAGAATGCTGGTTTTCGAGAGAAAGGGAAAAGAGAGAAAGAAATAAGGGCCTTGGGCCTGCTAGTCCAGTTAGGAGAGCAAGGGGATTGGGCGTGGGGTGGGGGGGGGAGTTTAGGTTATGCTAGGGTCGCACAGGATAAACAGACTTCGGAATAAACCCAAGAAGTCCAAGACGAAGATGCAAAGGTGATATGAGGGCACGGAGGTGACATAACGGTGGACACAGTATGCCAGGAGAATCAAGAGGATGAGATGGAGAATAAGAATATTGGAAGTTATAACACATGTGGACCAGAGACAGATGGAGCAGAGTAATGAACACACTGGAGGACTTACATGCAGGGTGGTCCACAGTAAGGGGGAAGAAGGGGGATGTGAGGACATATGCTGTCCGCAGAGCTTTACTCTTTGATCTTGTTAAGGGTCACCATGGCGACGATGTGGCCATTCATCCCTTGACCGCAACATCTCCTCAGCCACCCAGTCAAGCGAATTAATTTCTCTTCGTCGCACTTTGCTTCAACTGACTGAAGTCCAGACTGCAACTGTCAATTTCATTTGTTGCCTTAGCTCCGCCAGCGTGGTCTCCATAGGATGACCGTGAGTGCTGTTTTGGTGTTCTTGGTTAAGGTTTGGGTCATGATTCAGGCCAGGGTCACATAACACCCCCCTTACAGCTGTGGGTGGATGTTGGTAAGGAGGTGCTCCAGGGGATCAGTAATACACACTCTCCAGTGACCTAGGTTAAGATCTGATTAAGAGCTGCTGGCCCTGCCTCTCATTACGGAGACTCCTTGACTAAAACCACAAGTCGAAGACAAGATGGAGGCGGTAATAAAATGAAATTATGGACAAGCCTTGATTCTAAATGAAAATTTTGCAAGTAATCCCGTTAATCTGCTTTCGTCTGTTTGTGTTAGATGTGTTGTAGTGTGACATCCACTGAATAACCCTCCTCGCATGAAGGCTTGCATGTCCCCAGCCCCTGAAATGCAACGAGACCATCGGTTAAACAGCTATATTGAGCTGTATTAAACGACAGAGACATCAGCTCATGTGCATGGCATAATGACACGCCATAGGCAGGCTGCTGCTGATGCTTATTGTGTCATTTTAGAATTCACATTAACATGACAGGGAATCCTATGTGAAGGACACATAGTCATAGTATTCCATAGTGACCACTAAATCACCATCACTCAAATATCATAAGAAACTACAACACATAACTAACATCAACTAATCAAGTTGATTTCAGAAGCCAGATGTATGGTATGCTATAGTTCCTTTTAAGTTCCTGTTTCAAATGTATGAAGGACAGATTTATGACATATGCTACTACGTATAAATAACAAAATACTTCAATATTGATTACAGCCATCAGTCAATCAATGTTTCCTTTAATTTAAAATGTATTTAATGTGTAATGTACCATGTGACATGGCTACATTAACAAGCAGACCAAGCTCTATGTTGGTGGCTTTTTGCATATACTGCCTTCAAAAGATCATAGAACTGATCAAATTTAGACCAAAAATATATATAAACATAATAATATGGCATTTTTAAGTGTTTTGTGTCTTAATAATGAAAGTAATAAGTAGACAGGCAGCTCCATTATAGCACACTACGGTTTGTTAAGAATTAGTTAATTGTGCTAATGTGAATACCAGTAATCAAGTCATTTTGTAGTAATAAGTACCTACCCGTTTTAAAAAAAGATTAATCAAGTCATGCAGTCTTTCTGGTAAACAGCAAGAAATCTTCGCGTTTATGCCACCAAACACAACCCTGTTATGTACTAAAAAATCAATGGCAAGATATGATTTACTTAAAAAGCGTTTTTATTTCCAGTCCTCCATCACCTCCAATAGTCACATTGCTTGGCCTGGACTTCTCCTTGTTGCTTCCACACATACTCCATCATCAGCATGAGCATGAGCCGTGACCACTACCTCTCTAGACGCACATCTTCCACACTCTAAAGTCAGGACGGAGAGGATGCCTCCACCACTGATTATACTCTTTTCTGTCTTTCGTGGGAATTTATGTCACAAACCTATCCTGAATGATGTATAATCCCTCTAAGCCCATCTGGTGCTGTGGTTCTCCCCCTCTCTCCCTCTGCCTTCACCTCGCCTTCCTTCACCGCTGGCACTATATCTTTACTCTCAATGAAAGTAACATATGAGCATGTGATTTTACTTTGCACTGTTCTCCAAGTTGGCAGTTGGAGAAACTGCTAAATTCTATATTGAAGTTGTCCTTGCTGACGCCTCTGCCCACAAATATGTGCCAGTGTGGTGCAAAGCCAAATCCCTACTAGTCCAATGACTTAAGTTAATGTGTTTGTTTTGGGTGCCAAATCAGTACTCTACAAAACAAGAGGAATGAGAAAAAGATATTGGGCTTAAATAGTAACAATATTTTATTTACAATGTTATGTACAAAAAACATCCAACATCAGAAACAATTTGGCAAAGAAAACAAAAAAACCACTATATAATTAGCTTCTTCTAGTGTGCATCCTGTGGTAAACAAAGTGTTACAAGTTAAATCAATAACCAATATGGAGTAAAACAAAAAACGATTTTAACCCCAGGCTTGGGATTTGCAGTAATGTAGAACCAGCTTGCCATCACTGCCAAAACACTGCAAAAAAAACACGAGAGATTGGTGATCTTTTTGTTAAAATAAGTTGAAGGCACACATTAAGAAGAAGAAGAAGAAGAAAGAAGAAAGTTGTTTATTGCCATTTGCCGTTTCAAAAACACGCATTGGAATTTGCCACGGGTCCGGAGCAACACTTATGGCAGTAACATGGACAGGGTAAAGTGTGAGACAATGCATCCCAGAACATACTAAATATTTTCCAGTGTTAACACCGTTTGACTGGTGACGTCAGACTATCATTACTAACTTAACTAACTTTAAATGCTGCTCAAAATCTCAAATATTGCTTTATATTTAACCCAGAACAAGACCCAAGAATTTACATTTCAAAATTGGAAGCTTAAAATGATGCTCTCTGTAGCCACTTTTTACATTTCTTCTCCAACAGATATCTGTCACGTCATACTGAGAAACTGTTAATGTCTTAACAATCTATACAACTTTGAAATGGGTTAGTTTAAGTCCTTAAAAGGGTGCTGTAGGTAAGATTTAAGAGCTATAATTTCAGTGCAATTTGTTAGAAATGCCATAGCCATCCGTCAGCTATTAGTGAGTGAAATACTCACTAAATACTGTTCTGGTTGACTGCGTGCCTGCACATTGTATAATGACAATTTCGATTTTAGACCACTCCTGGTTAATTTCTGAACCAATCAGGGCATCCCTTCCCTGATTGGTTTGGGGGAATCCACCTTGCCTGTCAATCACAATCGCACACACCATAGCTCCACCACAGGTGTGTGGAACACTTCTCAATGGCAGAGAAACATAGGGAGGGAGCAGATCTTCTACTCTTTTCTGCTCTCTCTCTTTACAACTTTCAAATCCTTAAGGAAGTGGACAATTCTTGAATGGGGCTAGTTGCAATCAGGTATACATATAGCACCCCCTACTGGTCCTGCCAATAGCTAACAATAATAATGTATACCAAGAATAATCTTCTTATTATAGTTTAAGACGTCCGAGTTGTTTTTTCACAATTGTCATTTAACTGATCTGACTTGAAATCTGTTCAATGAAATAGAAAAATAAATACAAATACAAATGAATCATGTCAGGCTAAAATGGATATCACTATTGGTGAATACCCCCAATATAAAACAGACATACACGATATACAGACAGCCACGATAAAAAGTCAGATATTATAGGACGGTACAAGTGTCTGACTTAAATTTGAATTGTCATTACCAGAGTCTTCCAAACAAATGTAAACAAATCTGGTATGCATTGCTTAAGTTAGCTTCCAGCGTTTCTTATTTAGCTCGGTTTGCTTGGGAATAATGTCAACAATATGTGTAAACATATGCAAGATTGATCCTGCCTGATCTTTACCACGCAATATATTGGAATGTAAAACAGTGTGAATCCATCACTGGAATTAATACGGGCAGTATAGAAGTTGTAGTAGTGCATTCTAACAAATTATACATATCTAATAACAATGTGCATTAAAAAAAAAAATATATATTTTCAGTACTTACTTCGAATAGGACGCCGACTTCTTGGTCAGGTGATGGAGAAAATGATTGGTTGACGTAAATGAACTGAAAAAGAAAGGAGCAAGATAAATGTATTAGGAATGAAAAACAAAGATAAAGCCATGTTTACCACGTTAGGCGTTTAGAGATTAGCCAGAGAGATTTATTCAGTCCTCACCAACTGTTCACTGGGGTCAAGTTTGAGGAACTTTGCAATGAACTGAGAAAGGGATTGTATTGTCCTCCCCTTCTCCATAGACCACTTCTTAGTCTTCATTATAGGTGTGTCTCCTACTGCCTTTAACAGCACATCAACTAAAGAAAGAGATACATTATAGGAATTACAATGACAGGCTGCATCCACACTAAAACAATAGAACATTCCAAACATACTCTACTCTAATAAACATTTATTTCAAAATAGGGCAACTTCAACAGAGGAATGCTGTCGCTTTGTTGTACATAATCACAGGCACTAGGCCTAATAGTCTACAGTCTAGACTGTATTCACATTCTAGTCTCTAGAATTAGTAGATTATATAATAGCAATGGGAGACGTATATAATGACTACTTGTATGAAAAGTAATTTGTCAAATACTTAATTTGATTCGATTCCGATTGTCAGGGAGTCTGACCATCGAAATGTGTATATTTCTCGCATACTGTAAATGAAAACATAAACAACGACGGATCTTCTCCATCGTAAATATTGTCATAAGCAATCGATAAGAAATCAAAGAAACCAAATATTTGCTAGACACGGCACATCTTAAAGCTGACATCTCATAAATAAGAGACGTAAGCCATGTAAACAAAATGCAAACCATATGCGGAACTAGCTACATGTAGCATTTAGCATCAGGCAGTGTAAACACAGCTGCTGTTTTTATGTGATATTAACTCATGCACTAATATTTCCATACTTTTTTTCTTCTGGTCAGATGTGGCCGAGTCTGCCGTTGTTGTCGTATGCGGAACCGAAGGCTCCTCGTTTTGAGGTTCTGTTGGGGACTCCGCATTGTCAGACATCGTCAGGTGTCTACACTACTGACTACTTTGCTGTACAAGGCCCGCCTACTGTCGTGTATGTTGTGTGCTGGAAAATGATTCGCTAGTTTTCATTCCGTCAAAGAAAGGATGGGTATTATTTGTTCACACAACTGCTTCAAATAGCCCTCGTCCTATTGGTTAAATAGTTGTTTGGGGCGGGATTTGCCACGAAAACGTTGCTAGTTATGGAGAGAGTGGGTGCAACTGAGGAGAGGGTCTACTCTAAGTTCTTACAGATAACTAAATTCAAATTAACCTAAATAACCAAATGAATAACTTGACAATTAGGCTAATCATTAATTTAGCTATCTATAATGATATACTTTATAATCTGCCCATGGCATAAACATGAACTCACTCAGATTTATTTTCTTATCGTTGTAGTTCTACAATCATACATCTACAATGACCAATGTGCACAACATTGGACCTGCTGGAGAAGGGAGTGGAAGTTCATATTGTGGCGGGCGCTGTTTCAGCCAGAGCGTAGGCCTACATGCATTGTTTATGTTTCTGCTCTGTCTACATATATTTTGCAGCCAGGGTCTGTTTGCCCCTGTTGTTGAAGGAGGTCTAATACATTTATATTATTCTTGCATATGCAAGTGAAGACAATGTAAGTGGCCAGCTGACCTTCTTCGGCTCTCTGTAGAGACTAGAGAGACCAACAGTTCTTATTCTGTTCCATTACAACTGCACAGGAATTAGAATCATCAAAGTTCTGCTGAACTGCTTTGCACCATTACCTATATCTATACCACTTCGTTGGCTACATCTTATAGTATTTTTTTGTTGTTGTTTGATACATGTTGTTTGTTGACTGTCTTGTCATGTAAATTGTTCCTGTGCAATTTTTAATGTCTGCACCTTAACCAGGTCAAATTCCTGTATGTCTCATTTGGGTAAGGGCATTCAAGTATTCTGATTCCCATTCTAATATCTAAAGTACTTAGAAATCCTGCTATTTTCAACCTTGACAAAACAGTTTGGGGAATGAGGAACTGGTTAGTTTTCTGCTGTTCCATGCTTCACCAAAAACTTTCATCTCAAGTTCTAAGAGGTGTGGCCAGGAACTCAGAGGCGGGGCCCATAGTCTGATGTCACACAGAGGGAGGAGAGTGTGACGCTATTCTGGGACAGACAGACAGAAAGAAAGGGAGGGGTTGAACAGAGGGAGAGAAAAAGGAAGCTGACTTGCGATAACTTTTTTTTTTTTGGTTTATTCAAAGTAAAGGAAACTTTGGAAAAGCGAAAACATGACCAGAGGCCAGATGCAGATCGACTGCCTGGGAACGGGAGAGTTTTGAGAAGTTTAAAAGAGGGATTTAACAGCTGACACTTGATTCATGCAGATCTGATGACATCAACATCAAATATTATCACTGTGTGAGGCCTTGGGCCTTGGGTAATTCCAAAGAGGTAAGAGCCACACTTTCTCACAACAAATGCTACATAGCTCTTTATGAACTACATGTTGAGTTTGTACATACATAGACTATACTCCTTGTCTTGTTAATGTAACATTTTCAAGTACAGTGCAAAGCCTCTTTGGGTCTCAACTTACTGTCTTGTAAACGACACCAACTGGAACAAGAATGGGTGATCGTATTGGATTACATGCGAGAGGGGACTCCGTCTCGCTGCTTTTCTTGACCAAAGCAAAGTAAACAGACACACTGCTGAGACCCCGTGCTGCCTTATCTGACCTCCCATAGGATAAAACAGAACAAACAACCAATCATGACATCAGACCTGGACTCCAGTCTGACCAGCATAGACTGGCTGCCCCAGCTGGGAATCAGCAGCCTGCGCTCCGGCCGGGACAGAGGAACGGAGCGGGACAAGAAGAGAGACAGAGGGAGGGAGAGAGGAGACCTACTGCCACCCGTGCCCTCCCCTTCGCCCTGTAACTCCAAGGGGAAGCCCCCCCACAGCTACGCTACTCTCATTGCCATGGCGATCGCATCTGCCCCCGAGAGGAAGTTGAGTTTGAACGACATCTACACCTGGATCAGTGACACATTCCCCTACTACAACCGAGCTGGCCGGGGGTGGAAGGTCAGGATTCAACATTTTAATGAATAATGTGTTTTGAATAATACATTACCTTTGTTTCTAATAATCTGGATACTTGTGCTGAACAAACAGATTGACTTGAGCTCTGATTCACGGGGAATTCTATGAATTCTATGATTATGTCATGACATTTGTCCCCAACAGAACTCCATTCGGCATAACCTGTCTCTTAATAAATGCTTCAGAAAAGTTCCCCGACCGCAGAGTGACCCTGGCAAGGTGAAGATTTCTTTCTAATACTTTTAAACCCATGGGGTTTAAAGTTAAGCGGTTAAAATGATAAAGCAGGGCATATTGTGTTTTCCTGTATTTATTGTCCTGTATTTATTCATCCTGTATTCCTAGGGTTCCTATTGGACGATGGATGGACCCTCAGAGGTCAATCAAGCGAGGATGCCCAAACGTCCATATCTGGAAGAGAATGAAAAGGTAAGGGAGAATGTTTGTCATTCAGAGCGAAAGTCACCGGAGCAACTCTCTAACTCTCTCTCTCTCTCTCCAGGTCCTGCACGTACCAATGATGCAAACAGACAAAACCTCCTCACCCGCGGAGCCGTCTGTCTCCAGATCAGACCAGCTGCCTCTTAAAGAGGAGTCCTTGGGGTTAGCAATGCATCACACACCAACCCACCAAGCATCTCTCTCACCTCCCCCATGCAAGGTAAAGTTACCACAGTAAACCCTGGTAAACAGGTGCGTTCGAGTGTACGAGCAGCTAAAGAAAAGTAGCTCCTACTATAAATCATCTTTTGTTTTGTTGCAGAGAGCCTATATACCTTGCTCCGTCACCATTCCCACGGTCCACAATGCCTCCATCTCATGCACAGCCATGCCCCCCTCCTTCTCCTCTTCCCCCTTGTCTGCACTCTGTTCTTACCCCCATCCTAACTCTGCCGCCCCCCCACCCCCCGTTGCCACGGCGGCAGCATCGTCCCTCTCGGCCGCTGACGCCTGTGTACCTCACCCAGCGTGCACGTACTCCCTCGCCGTTTCCACGCTCTCCTCGCACGCTACCCAGGCGCCCCCATCTGTTTTCACCTTCTCCGTCCCCACCATGTCCACTTCATCAGGCCCCCATTATCAGTCTGTCCCCCACATCTCCGTCGCCCCTCCCTCCTCTGCCTCCGCCTCCTCTCATCATCACCCCCCTGGATTCGATCCCCTGCTACGCTTCACCTTCGACGACCTAAGCTTCCCGGACCTGTGCACCTCTTTCAAGTCTCTGGCGAGGAGCATGCAAGGAAGAAGGGCCTCCCATTGTAAGTGAACTCTATTCAACTTACAGTGAATACGGTTGTCATCTAGGAGCGGGTAGGGCTTAGGAGGCATTTTGCTCAAGAAATGCCTACAGGTAAATTGCCAACACTGGTGGGATCGAACCTAGACTCTTTTGACTCCCCAGGACAGTGTAGTAGCTTTTAATCTGACTTCTTAGGTTATGTGTCACTTTGTGATGATGGATCTCTAATTGTATTCCAGCGGATGCGGCTCACTTTCTGGTACCCAACCATGACATAACCCCACTGCACACCCCCACCCTCCTGCCAATATCCCCCCACCCTGGACCCATGGTACCACCACCACCTGAAACGGAGCGCCCCGGTCAACACAGTCAGTCCCGTTCCTCACCCTGGTCAAACACTTGATACGATATTTGAATTAGAAAATAACCAGTATCAGTAACCGTATCATAGTAACATAAACATCACTGTCTTGTTTTCTCTTCCTATTCCGTGCGCAGTGCTGCCAGCTGATTGGTTCAGCAACACGGGGTCTCTTAAAGAGAGCTTCCGCATCGCCAGCAGTCTAGACTGGGCTAACATTGACCTCACCAGTCATCCAGGTTCATGTCATGTTTTCCATGTTCTTCATTCATGTGACCTTTTGGTAACAGTTATCAATGTTAATTAAATACTTCAAATAAATGCATTTAATCTACAATTTTTTCTTGCCAACAGACCTGCTGGAGAGCATGCGCCAAGCCGAGCTCTGCGATTGGGCACTGGACCCGGGGCTCTTCACCTCGCTCTGTGATTCGCTGAACCGCTTCTTCACTCAGAAGGGCATGATTGGCTCTTCTTCTGGCAATAACTCCCCATTGGCCCTTGGCATCCACCCTTCCATACAAGGACCGCACTTCAGTGTGAATCCACCTCCTACTCTGGCTAGCCTCACCCAGCCATCGCCCCTTCCATACCCACCCCTAGCCCTTCCCTTCAACGGACCTCAGCTGCCCAGGAGAACCCTGCACCACCCAGGACAGGGTCTCCAAAGGCCTCAGTTTGCCCAGCCTGCTAGCACTGGTAATAGCACTGGAAATAATTAATGGCTATCACTGTGACAGAAAATCGTCTTTAACTTGGCTGACATAGAAATAAATAACAGTAGACATAAAAGAGGAAAGTTTAAAGTTTAAAGATAAATGTTAAGCTGGTGAGGTTGTTGTAATAAAACGTAATCTGTTTAGTTTCAATGTGACATGTCACTTCATCTGTCCTATAATGTGTATGACGCATTCAGGTAATCCTTTGCTCTCTGTCTTACCTCTGCCTCAGCCGGTGGCCAACACCAACCTAGGCAACGTCCGCCATTAAAGCATCTCCATAGCAACAGCGAGGAGATTCAGGACGACTTCGACTGGGACTCCCTGATCGCCTGATCATCTCCATCTGTGAACGCTAACCAAAATGAAAGATCAAAATCCTCGGAAGCAAGCAGATATACACCAACAGTTACACCAGAAATCATGCAGAAGCTGCCTCGCTCATGTCTTTTAACTCTCCAAATACATAATGTATGACTGAAAGATTTTCTTTTTGTATGAAGATGAGATCGTAGAAAGATTTGTGGGTGTCCAGTTCACTTATTTGCTCTATAGGCTATCCTGCCAGAATTGTAGATATCAAATTTCTTTAGCAGTGTGTGTGTTGTGAAGGGTGGTTCATAAATGCTGTTTAGGCAACCATGAGGTGAGTATTTGTTATAGTGTAGAAAACTGCATGGCCTAAATACTGAGCTAGTACATTTCCACCTTTCATCTGATAAAAGAACCAAAGGAAATGATACAAAACAAGCCAAACACACTCTTCGTTGTTTTTTTTCATTTGACTTCATGTTTAGCATTTTTTGAAATGTGAAAGTTCACAGCACAAAAATGTAACCTCACCTAATAAAATATATTGTCATTTTGTTTAAAAAAAGTTAAATTGATTAATAAACTAAATGAAAGAACCCGTGTTGTTATAGCCTCTTAAATAATTTACTTTTCTTTCTTTGTGAAGAATGTATAGCTTATCATCATCCCTTTAGGGAAGGGATAGGCTACATGACATAAAGGAACGAAAAATAAAATAATGCTTCTGATTAATGCAAATAAAAAGTAAAATAATATTGGCCAAATGTGTGACTCCACGTAAAACCGCAATAGAAATATCAGCGTCTATAAAAGTGATCTTTCATACATTAACACCAAACAGATGTTTACGCCTTCCATATTGTTGTTATTTTCCCCCCCTTCTTTATTCAATAAAAAAAATCACATAACAGAAATTAAAAATGACATTATAACAAATTAATCATCGATATAATACACAATATAATTATGGAATGAGGACATATCAAATAAAATTACATATAATAAAAAAGTCAAAAAACTTGAAAAGTGGTACATACATTAATAGTTTTCACTATATATTGCTCCATTTTCTATTTTGTGTGAATTAGCATTTGTGTATATGAAATTTGGCCATGAACTAAATCTAATTTATAAGAAAAAAGCATAAAAATTGTATAGGAAAGGGTATAATCAGGGAGAATAATATGTGTAATATGGTTCTTACACTGGATCCATTTGTTGTTATTTTCCATTGCAGCGGGACAAATCAGCAACAGTATTATACGTGAGTGTTCAAGTATACATCATCCTATTGGATAAATAGTTTTCTGGGGGTGGGGTTTATTCATAGGAAGTGAGGCAACAGGGGAGAAGGTGAGTGTTTAGATGTGTTTAAGTAACACATAAGTATCCTGTCACCCTCAAAATGCATCACTATTTACGTGTTCACATTTAGATATTATTGTTTTCCACCAACAATGCCACTGACATTATCTTTCAATACATGTTTCGTTTCTGCAACCAGGATGAAAGATAATCTATTCTCCATATAGCTAGATATCGTAACCTGTCCATGGATAAACATTAACCCGCTGCAAGTTGAACTCTTACCTATTACTGATCAGGACTCCCGGCAACACCAGTAAGTGCTATGCCTCTCTTTAAATCGCTGTGAGAATGTATGTGTATGTAATTTTCAAACATAATCCAGAAACAAGTGTAGTGTCCTTTAACTAATCAGAACAGTGAGTGACAGCTGTTTTCACCATAGATATCGAAAGACCACAATCGAAATGTGTAACTAAAGTTCTGATCTTCTTCAGTAGACATTGCAATCTATTATTTGACACATTATCAGTGGCAGGTATTGGAAGGCTTTCTACCAACGGCTCGGTGCTCTTGCTGTGTGACATGCAGGAGAAATTCAGGCCCAATATCTTCCAGTTCACCAACATAGTCAGCAATGCTGCCCGATTGCTACAGGTAATACACACACACACACACACACACACACACACACACACACACACACAATGCATCCACCAAACAAAGTGCTAGGATTATAGATGATTGCTTGTTTTGATTGTTAAATCCAACTGAGAATATACTGTTAAATAAAGCTTCAATAATAAATGTGCTCATACACATGTGTGCCTATACACATAGTACACTTATCAGCACAAAAATAATCTTATTACTATTACAAAATGTATTATTAATACTATTATATTTACATTTAAATGCAGTTTCTGATTAAACCATCTCGTAGGCCAGTCGTATACTGGGAATTCCCCCCATTGTCACAGAGCAGTACCCTAAGGGCTTGGGCCCCACGGTGGCAGAGCTCGGTGCAGAAGGTCTCACAGCACATGCCAAGACCAAGTTCACCATGATGACGGCGGAGGTGGAGACGGAGCTGAGTACTCTGGGGAACCCAAAGCAGGCCATCCTCTGTGGAATCGAGACACAGGCGTGTATTGCGGTGAGAACCAGGGCTTTAGTACCAATCACAATTTTAGCATAAACAGTCTATTTTCCTGTGAACCATTCATATGCTGATAGGTTATCTTCTCACGGTTTACAATATAGTTAGCGATTAGAAAATACCATAGGGTACATATCTCCTCACCCTCCACCCCACTGAATACATAGGATGTAATCATATTTTAAAGTGCTTTTGGATTCTCCTTCCCCAGTGCACAACCTTTGACCTGCTAGAGAAGGGCATGGAGGTCCACATTGTGGTGGACGCCGTCTCCTCCAGAAGGTACCTGTGTTCGCCTCAGTTGCGTTCATGCGTTAGCAGACTGTGGATGCGGCTCAAACTAATTGTCTTTTGGTTGTGCACTCCCCTGCAGCCAGACAGACCGTCTGTTTGCCCTGTCCCGGTTGAGGCAGAGTGGGGCTTTCCTCACCACCACAGAGGCAGTCCTGCTGCAGCTTGTCCAAGATGCCAAGCACCCCAAGTTTAGGGAGGTCTGTATCTTTAATGGATTTTCGTATTATTTTTACTGACAACCTTTTCCATTTATTAAATATGCAAGTGAAGCCAGCGCAGTGCTTGCTTATGTGTTTGAATTACATTTTTGTTTATTGACAGATACAAAAGTTGCTGGCCCATCCTTCTCCTGATACAGGCCTGCTTGCCTTCTTCAGCTCCATGTAGAGAAACCAACCAATCATGAAACACAGTGTATAACTAAAGCAATAAACAACCTTTGTTTGCAGTGATCCTAGACTTATCATTTCACTTACTGATAGTGCTGAGGGACCTCTTCACAGCCCATATCGCCCTCCTCTCATACTAGTTACCATAAGGTGCCTCTTGTCACAGGGTACCTACACATGGTAATGACACCTGGTAATGACACATGGAACCAACACGAGACAAGCCAAACAAACATCCTTGTTTTTTTTATTTGATAAATTTCTTTTGATTTTTTTTTTTCATTTTACTTTTCAAATGTGAATGTTCACAGTTAACACCACACAAAGTTAAACCTTACCCGATAAAAGATTTCGCTGATATAAAATAAATTCTAACTAAATTAAAAGAACAGCATGGAGCATGTCACCAAGTCCCTGTTGTTTTTCTTCTTTCATTTGTTGAAATAATTGTCTTTTCTTTTTTAAACAAGCATCTGCAGCTTTCACTCCCCTTGGGATGAAATGAAAGGACAGTCGTGCTCTGGAAAACCTGTACACCAGGGATTCCACATGAAAAAAAAAGTGAGGAGAAATAAACTAATGCTTCTGATTAACGCAAGGAAAAAGTGAAATAATATTGGCGAAATGTGTGACCCATATAATACCGCATTTGAAGTCCCAACATTAAATAGCGATCGATAAGTGTTTTTTTTTTTCAAGCAAAACTATTAAGATTCAGGATCTTGCTTTTTGAGTCACTGAAATAAAATACAGAAAATATGTTGACATAATGATACATTGACATAAAAACTGTTGCATACTTCCATACTCAAAAGCATTCATATTTTCCATTCACACATTGATGCAAACATTCATACACATTCAATCTCCCCCATCAGATCATATATGCCAGATCATCCTTTTAATCTCTACAATTATGAAAAAAGCATCATTACAGCATTGAGCTCAATTTTCAAGGAGTTTGTTTTCCCAAAAGTGGAGGAAATAAATTAAAATGTAAGATTAAATTAAAACGTGAAAAAGTTTGTATTGTGAAATGCTAAAAGGTTATCTTCTCTGTCCATATCTCAGTCAGGAGTTTGTTATAAAATCATCCTTCTTGCACTCGTTTCATTTCAGAGGGAAAAAGAGGAACAGATGGGTCAGACAAGAGTTTGTTTCTGTTCTGTTCTGTTTTCTAGTGGCCATGCTCCCTCTCTATCAGTGCATTAATATACAATATATGACATTTGTCTCAGACATAACCGGAAAGACCACAACAAAACATGGACTAAAACAGGATTATAACAAAATAAATAGATGTCTATTTCCCACCCATGAAAACCCACTGCGAAATTAACAGACCCGAATAAAATGTGGAGAAAGAAATATTCCAGCAGTAAAAAGTGTTATGCGCTCTATGGAAACAAATGACCATAATTTGTGAATAGATTTTCTTTTCTTTAAATATATTTCTTTTTTGGACACATTGTTTTGTGTTGAAGGAGGATCAATGGTGTGTGTGTGTGGGGGGGGGGGGGGGGGGGGGGGGGGGGGGGGGGGGGGGGGGGGGGGGGGGGGAAAAAGGGGGGGGGGGGGGGGGGGAAACTTTTTAAAA